>CALNHX010000258.1:0-312252 GCA_940337035.1 Agriotes lineatus | reverse complement strand
CTAAATAAGTAAAAATCACTCGGTATATATGATAAGAGCTAAATAAGTTTTTAGACAAGCACAAATTATTCACGTAGAAAGTTTTTTTGAAAAATTAAAAATATAAATTCTTCCCATATTATTTTTGGTGGACACCGTATATCTAAAAGCATGACAATAACTCTACTTAGAGAAACAAAATAATTCGAGTTTTTCCACTATAAACGAACTATAAGACTTAAAATATTATTACCAAAAAACTAATATGGTGTACAAAATGTTATTAACAATGACTTCGATACTTCGAATCGTTTCGTCGAAGCAATTTCTTAAGCATCTTATATAATTAGTTATACAAGAGTAGAGTACCTAGAGGGGTTCTGGCGCACTTCCGGTGGTTTGGAACTTGGCTAAGTGTCACGTGGCGGCCTCTGGTTTGAAACTTGGCTAAGTCTAGTCGAAGGTCACGGGCGAGGTCACGGGCCTCACCTAGGTCACGTGCCACTTCCGGGAATTTTTTGGGTTAAAAGTGTAGTTTTTGAAATTTTTACAAGATTTATCAAAATTTTCCCACGCTCGAGCGTCTGGGATGCAGACATGTTCATTCTTGCAGGATGTTATCAGTAAATCAGAAGCTATCAACATTTTCTCAGGCTCGACCGGATGTGAGTCATCGTCTGACAGACATGCCTATTCTTACAGGATGTTGTTGAACAATGGCATCCATTGTTTTAAAGTCGACACGAAATTCGAGAACAATGAAGGTATTGTTGTCTGGAGATTAAAATGTGCAAAGCTGGTAAATAGAACAATGGCATAAATTGTTTTAAAATCAGCACGAAATTTGAGAACAATGAAGCTATTGTTGTCTGGAGATTAAAATGTGCAAAGCTGGTAAAAATTGAACAATGAAAGCCATTGTTTGAGAAATCTGCACGATAATTGGACAATGAAGCCATTGTTGTCTGGGGAGAATTTTTGCTGACCTCCATTATCAGATAAGCAAGCTTCAGACATGTCCAGACATGTTTGAGAAATGTGCAAAGCTGTTAAAAATTGAACAAAGGAACCCATTGTTTGAGGAAAAATCTGCACGACTGCTAAATTGAATGCTGCCTTTGTCTGAGAAACGTGCAAGGTTGCTAAAAAAATAAACCGGATTAATTGTATGAAGCCATTGTAGCCTAATAGTATATATCGAAATTCAACCAAATATGTCTCAGTATCGTCATCATGGTGTCTATACAAGGTCTGATTTGTGATGTTATATCCCAAGAGTTCATAAGTGAAAATATGTACGGGGTGTGTTTACCGGCAAGTTTGATGTTATTCGAACAACTTCTAAAATTCAAACCTTTAAAACCAGAACTGAAATGGGGTACTATGGCTTATGGTGGTGCAAGACCTACATTTCACGTATGGATTGAGGTCGATAACAAAATCTACGATTCATCACATAAGATTATTCAAGCGAATATTAGTGGTAAAATACATTTTAATAAATTCCGCTACGATTCCGACGTACTACTGTTTGATAATGACGACCAGAGGATGTTACAAATGTGCATAGACGTAATGAAAACTAAAAGTGTTTGTGACTACTTTGAAGAGGCACCTGCTATGCTAAAGACGATTAGAAATAGGGTTAACTGTAGAGTGAACAAATATTTTAGAAATACCATATGATGTATATAATAAAGACATTTATGAAATATCCTGTGTTTTATTTGTTGAAAACGTTGATACGAGTGACTGGGATCTGGTAGTTGATAGTCTCTCGCATATTTTGATAGTTATTAACAGTCAGTTAGTAAACAGTCTTTAACATAATACAAACGTGTTGGAGACATTGTTTGTAAGCAAAGTAAATATTATGTGTTTTTTCCCGTACTTTATTAAATACACAGTCTCGAGCCGATAGTTATTTATTTCGCTTGGATTTATGTACAGCACCCCTTCACTTTAGCAATTAGCAAGTTTTCTAAAGAAATATTATTATGCTGTAGAGATTTACAGGTTACAGTTCGGAGTTAAAAATTTTGGATATTAGCAACAGTACCATTTAATATTGTGTTCTTTTACCAAATTTTAGATTCGATAGGTTCGAAAGCACTGCTGACAGACAGAAAACTTGTAAACCGGGCCTTGTCAAATATCGAACAGCAATATATATTAGTAAAAAATACTCTTCCAGATTAAAAAGTGTGATGTAGTTTTAGCCAATACACATTCCAGCAGTAAACTCTGGTAGGAAGCGGAGTCTCAAACAGCAGAAGGAGCGATAAAATAATCGTCAGCATTTTTCAGTTTATCCGATTCGGCAACTTCCGCATATCGCAAAAACAAACACCTTCTTTGTTCTTGTGTTAGCACCTTGGCTTTAAGAATGGTGTCTGAAGTTTCTGCGTAGGTCTGCGCGATGGTTTGGCGGGAAATTCAAATTTTGTGCAGGTTTTGGCGGTAAATTTAAATTACACTCAGGTTTTGAAGGTAAATTTAAATTGTGATCAGGTTTTTGGCGGGAAATTTAAATTCTGCGTGTTGTCTGGGGTTTCTGCACAGGTCAGCGTGAGGGTCTGCGCGCAGGTCTGCGCGAGGGTTTGGCGGTAAAATCAAATTCTGTGCAGGTTTGGCGGGAAATTTAAATTATGTTCAGTTTTTGGCGGGAAATTCAAATTATGCTCAGGTCTTACAGGTAAACAGATAGGTAGACAGGCAAATAGTCAGACAGGCAGTATGGTTTATGTCTTAATCAGATTTTAATAGTCGATTAGAGTCGAATAACTAAGGTTATTACAGTGCTAAAGACTGTGAGCAAAAATTTTAAAATAAAACCCAGAGAATAAGAATTAAATAAAATAAAGCCAAGTAAAAGCTATTAGATCACTGCAATATATTAATAAAAAATACTCTAATAAAGATGCTATACTCAATGGTGAGGGACAGTATAATTTTGCCGGATAAAAACTTATCTAGATTGGTTAAAAATCAGATGTATAAGAGAAAATCTCAAACAAAAACATTTTGTCAGACTATAGAAAATTCCTGTCCAGACCTGTGGATGTGAGTCATCGTCTGGGAATGTGCAAGGTTGCTAAAAAATAAACCGGTTGTCTGAGGTTTCTGCGTAGGTCTGCGCGGGAGTCTGCGCGGAGGTCTGCGCGATGGTTTGGCGGGAAATTCAAATTCTGTCTAGGTTTTGGCGGGAAATTCAAATTATAATCAGTGTTTTTGACGGGATAATCTGGGAGTGTACACGGTTGTTAAAATGTATGGGGCCTTTACACCAGATGTAGTTAATGACCTCCAATATCAGTGTCTATAAATTTGGTAGACAGACAGACAGGCAGACCGATAGACAGACAGACAGATAGACAGACAGACAGACAGACAGACAGACAGACAGACAGACAGGTAGGCAGACAGACAGACAGGTAGGCAGACAGACAGATAGACAGACAGACAGACAGACAGACAGACAGACAGACAGACAGACAGACAGACAGACAGACAGGCAGACAGATAGACAGACAGACAGACAGACAGACAGACAGACAGACAGACAGACAGACAGACAGACAGGTAGGCAGACAGACAGACAGACAGACAGACAGGTAGGCAGACAGACAGACAGACAGACAGACAGGCAGACAGATAGACAGACAGACAGACAGACAGACAGAAGGTTTAGGTGGAGGTTTAGTTAGTTTTAGAGAAAAGTAGAGTTGATCAATTTCAGCTTGAATGTCTGCAATAATTTCATTTGCTATTTCTATATTTGTACTAGCAGAGTTTTGGTGTTTGGAAAATCGATAAATAATCTTATTAAGTTCTTTGTTAAGGAGGGTCTTGTTGACAGCATCCTCTTCCAACAGAGATTGCGCAAGATTGGCTAATCGTTTATGCTGAAGATTAAAATATTCACAGTCATCGTAAAAGTGTAGATTTCTGTGCTGAATGTGACGACCGAACTTATCTCTCGACATTGTCGAACTGATTCGTTTTCATTATCGGCGCAAGTATGTAAGCGGTAGACAGCTAGACAGCTAGACAGGTAGACAGCTAGACTGGTATACAGGTAGACAGCTAGACAGGTAGACAGGTAGACAGGTAGACTGGTATACAGATAGACAGACAGGTAGACAGGTAGACAGCTAAACAGGTAGACAGCTATGCAGCTAGACAGATAGACAGGTAGACAGATATACAGGTAGACAGGTAGACAGCTAGACAGGTAGACAGCTAGACAGGTAGACAGGTAGACAGGTAGACAGCTAGACAGGTAGACAGCTAGACAGGTAGACAGCTAGACTGGTAGACAGGTAGACAGCTAGACAGGTAGACAGCTAGACAGCTAGACAGGTAGACAGGTAGACAGATAGACAGCTAGACAGGTAAACAGGTAGACAGTCAGCTAGACAGTTAGACAGACTGACAGATTCAAACTAGTTCACAACGGGTTCAATGTGCCATACAAAATGTTCACAATTTGCACAAGTGGTATAATCAAAACCATTAATCGCATCTGCTGTCTACTTGTTCAGACATGTTCAGACTTGTCCAGACCTGTTATAGCTTCCTGCAGCCGGTGTAAGGTAGGGGAAAATATTATATATATATAAGAATACTAATCATAGAAATATTAGTTTTACGATAACAATGATGTCGAAAGCTTTTACCGAAGACTGCTTCTCAAATCATAGTTGGGGTTTTGACTCATGGGCTGACGATCCGTGGAGCCAGGAAGAGGAGGAGGAGGTTATACCCTGGAGTGAGACTGAAGAAAATACTCCTCCTCCACCTCCTCCAATGGGACAACCACACTCCTGGTCGTCTAACATAACAAAGGTGGAGGGCTGCAGCTGTATAAATTGTGCCAACATTCAGGGGTGGTTAAGCCCAACACAAAATTTTGAGGGGTGCACACCACTACAGCAACCCGAACTGGAACAGGTGTCACCATCACCCTCGTCACCACCTCCTTCGTTTCAAGCAACATATAGTTTTACACTTCCTGAACCAACACTGCCTCTAGATTTAAATCCCATAAAGATAGAAATTATGTTAGGTAATAAACTTATACATGTAATTATTAAAGATTAAAATAAAAGACATTTTATTTTTAATATGTGTTTTATTTCATTAATATATACACCGTATTTATCTCATATGCAAAAAAGCAAAACTTGACAAGGAGAGGGAGAATAAATGTACACTTAAATATATGCTTTATTCAATTAATATACATATTATTTATACATAAGCGAAACAGAACTTAACAATGTGTAAGTATCGATATAATCTTGAGGTGTTGTTGAAGGCCAGGGACCGGAACATGGACCGCTTCTCCAACCAACAGCTTCACCATTTTCAGCTTTTCTGATATTTTCCTGAAGCCATTTAAAAATATCTGTGTGGTGACGTACAACGCTAGGCTGAAATATATAAGTTATATGGTTAGTATTTAAATATTCGAACACGTCTTCTATAAACTTGCTGTGGGCATAATAAGCAGCCTCAAAGACAGCATCATGAAGAAAATATGGATATTGCTGTTGCTCGTCAGTTGCAAATTCGATTCGAGAGCCAGATGATATTGTTTCAATAAGAAAATGCTGCTCGTAGGAAGTAATGTTCTGTAACGATAATTTTGAAAGGACTAAATTAAGATCTGTTTCAGTATTAATTTTCAACTCTCCTCTTCTTACTTCGTTAATAATTTCCCTAATAACATTAAAGGCAGCTAACATAGTTTTTAAAATTTAATTTACGATAGCGGTTTCAACACTTTTAAAGTGCGTAGCCCAAATAAGAGTTTTGCTCGGTATAGCAATACCAATTTTGTGCAATATATACTTCAAAGTTTGCAAGTCGTTACGTCCTATAGCATTACGTAAATGGAAATTATAGATTTCTCTATTTTTAACATACAAATCTTTGTTCAACCCCAGTATATATGAATTTTACGGTAACATTTTGCAGACTGAGATATCTTAGAGAGAGCTGGTGTTTATAATGTGGTTGGTGGGCAGTAACCCCAAGGCAAAGTGTCAGTATACATACAGTTTACTATTCTTTTGTCATCATGTGGATCTAAAGCTTTTTTTCTTTGTTTTAAAGAAAATACGTTGTGGGTTTTTGATCTAATTGTTCTCTGATCGCAAAATACTGTTTCGTTATTAAACAGGCAGTCTTTGTAATCCTCAAATGTAATTCTATTTAAAGCAGCTCTGGTAATACCTTTAGCTTTCTTTGAAATTTTAACTTCTCCATTTTCAGCATCCTCTAATGTTTTGAAAGCATACAATTTTGCACGTAGACCAACAAATTCGGTAATTATTTTACCACTCATTTCGTCTTTCATTAGACCTATTACTGTTTTATTAACTTGTGGAAGGTTATATGGATTGTTCGGAGGATAATCGCTTGTATCAAATTTGTGAATATCTTCCCGTATAAAATCGTATATATTTGGAAGGGTAAAGTGATATATGAGACTATCAGTGTCTGTGTACAGCAGTTTTGCTTGATTACCCATCTTCTGTTTAATATAATTGTAATGAAAATCGTATATTAAAATTTTTGAAATATCTAGGATTGAAAATCCAACGAATATTGGCTTATTAAAAACGATTTCCAACTGATTTAATTCTATAAGTACCAAGTCTTTATCTAAAATAGTACAGCTGTGAAAATTTGGTTTTGATATGTATGCACTGGCTCCGTACCTACCTTCCCATTTAGAAATTAACTTTATTGTTTTGTATTTTCTAACATTTTCCATAGTTTTGCCAAATACAGCGTTATTCATAAGTTTATAAAAATCCTTTTCAAAATTATTTTTGGCGGCTTGTCTTAATTTTGTATTTAAATCTATGTATGGTTTAAGCCAAGCTGATTGCTTAAATTTTAATATTCTGTGAATTTTTACAATTTTTAGCCCTAAACTTACAGCTTGCTGCAGATTGCGGTAATGTATTACGTAGTTTTCTTTTTTAAATAAAGTGGTTGTCAATTTTGATTGTTTGGATGTTGGTGGTGTATAATGGTCAGGACATAGAGGCAAATCTTTGTGAAGTTCAAATAAATTTTGAGGATATTCTAAATCGACTTCATAAATATAACCTGTTTCAGAATCTTCCGGAGTATTTAAATGATCAATTTTAGGAATATCTAAATCATTTACCCATTCAAACCCTCCATACGGTAGATATTCAGACATCCCGGCTCCGTACATGTTATTAATATCTAAATATAGGATATACGATTCAAGATCGGCTTCTACGAATTTTTCACCCATATATCGATTATTAGCTTTAGCGTATCGATTCGAACACTGTGCTAACCCTCCTCTAATACCCCTCTCTATGAACAACAGTTGATCTACATCTGTCAGCAGCTCAAGTTTAACTTTAGTAGTTTTTAACATTGCCTGAAATGCCAATCCTGGTGCTGTGTAAAAATGTAGAGCATCTAATCCATACGTTTTCATACAATTCTCTCTAAAATTCTCAAACACATCAGCTAAGAGTAGAACATCAACTGTAAGGTACATATCAGCATACTGACCTAGAGTTTGCATATTAAATGTGTTCCAAACACGCAGTGCATGTTCATAATTTTCATCTGAAATGGCTGTTCCATGCAGCTGACTAAAAAATTGTGTTTTGTCAGGAAGACTTTTATCATTCAACTTTTCAAAATTGTCTAGGTAGTCGTATGGAAAGATACCCTTACGTAGTAGTAATTCAAATTCTTCTTGGCTCTTGCAAAATTTACGTGTAATGATTTTTAAATTGTTCGGTAAATTTAATGACAATTGTTCTAAACTGCTAGCCATAAACCGAAATGAGTCTAAAAATCTGAAATCAATATTTGTACCATCCACATGTTTTGTAAATGATATAAATTTTTCCTTATTTATAGGCAACAATTTAATATCTCCCATAATCAATTTTGCCAATGGTTTTATAATAAAATGAGAGTCATAACCGCTGAGATTATGAAAGAGAACGGGAATATAATGTGCATCTTTATAGTTAAGATTACAGTGTTGATGAGCACTACCTCTATACTCACCTGTCTGATGATTGTGATCACGTACACGCACGTCTTTATCGGTGAAAGGTTGTTTACAAATGTAACAGCATACCGATTTTTGAAATGAATCGTTTTCCTGCTGGCTAATATCCATAGGCTCTATAGTTGACAATATATTATTTACTTGATACGCTATAGATTGTAATTCTTTTACAAACCATTCCATACAGTCAGCACCACGATATATATTAAATCGAGATAAACTATCGTCATATGAACATTTTAAATAATATGCAACACTAAATGGAACATGTTTTTGATAAACCCCTGCAACATTCTTTTCTTTCTCTAAAACACACTCCACGTCCGCGTATATTGAAAATGGTACTTTTTCCTGATATTTATAGTCTTTAAATTCTATTTTTGTACCTTCTTCGGGCATTTTGATTTTAGTTTCATTTACACTATTACAATTTCTAATATGCCTTAAATGTGATTCTTTAGTTACGAAATGATTTAAGCATGTATCGCATACTAAAGTTTGAGATTTTTTCTTATGCATTTGAGTTGTAACCAATCTCGATAAGTTTCTTATCCAACAGAAATGGAACTGTCCCTCATCGTTGGTTATCATTAGTAAATGTATAGCATCTTTATTAATTTGAGTATTTTTACTAATATATATGGGCAATACTGAATTTTTACCAAATGTGTTTTTCCTTTCTAGCGTATATACATTTATACGTAAATCATTCATTGTCTCAAATTTTGATATATCTTTTAATTTCATTGGAAATTCTAGTCCTGAGTACTTTAAAACTTTACTGAAATGTGGATATGAAGATGTTCTATCAGAATGCACATTTGCAGGACGTAATGCTGACACTACTGACCACAAAAAACAATATTCATCATCATTTTTTACGTTAATCACGGCCTTTTTATTTTTAATATCTTTAGGTAACTCAATATATTTACCTACTGTTAATGGTGTGTAATGATTTAAATTTACTTTTAAATGTAATATCTCGAGCAAACTCCAACCTGAATCACGTTCTTGAAAATCTTCTAATTTCGTCAACAACTTATTCTCAACATTAGTCGCATACCACTCTTTTAAATTGGTGCCAGAATCAATTTTTTCATTTTTAGTACCAAACGTTTTTAAATCTATCTCGCCACTACTAGGTTTTATAAAATATGCACTAAATATTACGTTAGCTTTAAGCATTAACTTATCTTTTATAATTTGTTTCACTTTTATTGAGAAACTTCTGTATGCTTTTCCAAGAAATTCTTGTGGTTCCTTATAACCAAATTTACAATCATACCTGTTCTTATTCTACTGTTAAAACAAGATTCTACATCTTCCCATATCAACTTGTTCTGTTGTTGTTGTTGTTGACCACTCCCTACACCCGCTCCCTTCTTTGCTAATTTTGTTTTTAAATTTCGCAATAATTGCCGTTGCCCCTTTAACAAACTTAAATTTGCCTCTAGCCTGAATGGATTTTCATTTTTAAAACTATGCTTACGTATAAATCTACTAACAATTAAAATGGTTTTATTTACATGTTTAATCAATGTCTCAGCCTCATCACTATATTTTACAATCGCTATCGCGTCTCTGATGGTTTTTATTGAGTTCGAACTTAATTCGGTAACGCTGTCTGTTGCAGACATGTTCGCGCGCGTGCAGTTGTAATACTAACTCTTGCAGGCAGCGGAACCGCGCTATTTATTCATCGTCGCAGCTGATAATGGAGGCCTGCGTCAGCAAAAATTCAAACAAAGGCAGCATTCAATTTAGCTGTTGTGCAGATTTTTCCTCAAACAATAGGTTCCTTTGTTCAATTTTTAACAGCTTTGCAAACATGTCTGGACATGTCTGAAGCTTGTTTATCTGATAATGGAGGTCAGCAAAAATTCTCCCCAGACAACAATGGCTTCATTGTCCAATTATAGTGCAGATTTCTCAAACAATGGCTTTCATTGTTCAATTTTTACCAGCTTTGCACATTTTAATCTCCAGACAACAATAGCTTCATTGTTCTCGAATTTCGTGCTGATTTTAAAACAAGGGATGTCATTGTTCTATTTACCAGCTTTGCACATTTTAATCTCCAGACAACAATAGCTTCATTGTTCTCGAATTTCGTGTCGACTTTAAAACAATGGATGCCATTGTTCTACAACATAGGCATGTCTGTCAGACGATGACTCATATCCGGTCGAGCCTGAGAAAATGTTGATAGCTTCTGATTTACTGATAACATCCTGCAAGAATGAACATGTCTGCATCCCAGACGCTCGAGCGTGGGAAAATTTCAAAAACTACACTTTAAACCCAAAAAATTCCCGGAAGTGGCCGAGGTCAATGACCCCGACTAGGCCAATGACTCCGACCTTGACTTAGGCTAGATCCGTGACCTAGAAAAAATTCTCGGAAGTGGTCGAGGTCAATGACCCGACTAGGCCACTGACCTTGACCTCGGCTAGGCCCGTGACCTTGAAAAAAGTTCAAGGTCAAATGTGCGCCAGAACCCGCCTAGCTACACTACTTATGCCTCTTCCAATAATCTTGCAATCGATTCAACTTTATGGTGCCCATATGAAAAGTTAAACCAATGAAAATAAGAAATTCTGGTTCCGTTACGTCTTTCCAACTTGATATTCTCGAGCGGCTACATTCACTATTCAAAAGTACTTCTATTGCGTACCGATTTGTTTCTTCCACGATTTTGTGAAGTAACTCACCATCGAACAACATTCTGAACCTGTCGTAGGGTTCACCAGTTGTTGGCTGTGGCACTAATAACCCGGTGACCTTGGCAAAGGGAAATTGCAGCATATTGTCATCTTCTTGCCAATCCGTAGATAAATCTTGTTCCATTTCTAGAATTTCATCGCCGTCGGATTCAGCTAAAACTGTATTTATATTTGTAAATATTTGAAACAATATAAATGTACGGTACTGTACTTACGGTCGTCATCGGTATCGATCTGTTGTTCCTGTTCACTGTCTGAGTTTAACAAATAATGAAGCATTTCACTTTCACTAAGGTTTTTTGGATCTCTAACACCAATGCTTCTCCTTTTGATACCTGATGGGCCTGGTCGGCTACGTTCTTCGTCGTTCATCATTAATAATAAAACCGTAAAATTAAATCGCAAACTAACTCCACTCTTATAAATTTCAAAGCCTTAGAAATGTGCTGTGCAAAATTTGTGGCAATCTATCAACAGCGGAACTCAGACTGAGCCGGTAAACCTAAATGTATCAAAAACGCACATGCGCGTCGTCCGCACCTAGCGGAATGAGCATTTGACGCACATGCGCGTCTTCCGCAGCCAAAGTGTTAATAGCAGAAGGGCGGAGTGTTACATGGCGCCCGAGAGCAGAAACCTCTAACTCAGATATACATAGAGATTAGCAAACACTAGATTGGCGCCCGAGGCATACCTGGAAAATATTTGATTAGAATTTTGTAATTTAAACAATTTACAAAACCTGTTACAGCATAGCCGTCCAGGGAAATCTACCGTAACCCAGAACCAGACAGAACCAGTGATGTCCAGTATAGAATTCCTAGATCCCTGTCCAAGTTCTTTCCTGTACCCGGATAAGATCTTTCCGAAATCCAGTCTAGTCCGTAAATCCTCCTGCAACCCTCAGAGACCAGTTTGCCTGCTGGTTCGGGCTTTGCGACCCCGAGGTACCCTAGCGAAGAACGCGAAGAAGGCCAAGAATTCCATCAGATGGCAGAAGATGGCCGAAGACAGGACAATCCAGGTGTCCGCCCGTGGAAGATAGCCGAAGACAGGACAATCCAGGTGTCCGCCCGTGGAAGATGGCCGAAGACAGGACAATCCAGGTGTCCGCCCATGGAAGTCTTCGAGTGCCAGTCCTAGAGCCGCAGGTGTCTGCTAGTAAGTCCCTGGTGTATCTGAAAAATTCAGACATGTAAGTTTGTGTGAATGCCGTCTTAGTCAGTGTGAAAACTTTCCCTGAAATCCTTTTGAAGCGTGCTCCTCTGTCACCGTAAACCCGGATGTTGACAGGAGATAGTAGACTATAAGTCGAAGCTTGGAGGTGAAAATGCGTTTTCAGTGCCAGAATCCTGAGTCCTGTATGCCGTTTTCTGGAAAGTGTACGCTGGTCCCCGCAGCCTCTGCAATTTCCTCTAGTGAGATTGTTTTGCGAAAGAAGGTTATCCTGCAACCTGAATCCTTTCGCATACTTAGAGTCTCCCAGTATGAATGTAGGTCGATACCGTGACCGATGCAACTATTCAGAAATGAATTCGCTCTAGAGAAACCAGTTAGTGTGAGTACACGTTGAGACCGCAACTGTATCCGCTCGTTGTTCCAGAGATGAATGCGCTCCCGAAAACCCTGCTAATGTGATTACGTTGATACCGCAACTGTGTCCACTTCGTGAGTTTGAAACTCTTCGCTTAATCCAGATAAGCGTTAGAGAGTGTTCCAGATGAATGCATTTGTAACAGTGCGATTCCAGAATGAATGCAACTGTGTATCCGCTCCGTGAGTTTGAAACTCTTTGCTTAATCCAGATAAGCGTTAGGGAGTATTCCAGATGAATGCACCTGTAACAGAGCGATCGATTTTAAAATGCGATTTATTTTAAAGTGTGATTGATAATACTGAAGTTTTCCCTTCTGAAGCGTACTCCATTTCTCCCGTAAACCCGGTTAATAGCTGGAGGTTGTAGATTTATCGAAGCTTGAAGGAGAGAATGTGGAAAGGAAGTCGTTTTTTTTCTGTACCAGTGCCTGTAAGTTTAATCTTGTGCACCTGTTTTTTGGAAATTGTACGCCGGTCTTCGCGGCCTATGCAATTTCCCCCAGTTGAAAAGTTGCGTGAAAGTGAATTGCCCTGAAACCGGAATACTTTCACATCACTAAATATTCCCAGAATGTATGCCGAAGGTTAAGAATGTTTTCTGTGTCGAGATCTCCAGGTATCTTTTTGACGTCTTCTCCGCCGGTGGTCCTCCATTTTCCCGAGAGGAGGATCAAGTGTAACGTTTTGCCCAGCGGGAACGCGTTTTTCTGAATTAAAATTAATTCGCGCGTTTTCTTACGAGTTTGAATTTTTGGCCCGCGCGGCCAAGTACGTCATCGAGAGATCCCCCCTCCACGTATGCGCTGCTCCCCCACTCAGAATGTCTGAAGTGGTTGCTAGATGCACGAAGCACGAAGAGGGGCCATAAAAGCTGCTTCGCGACCGCATTCATTCGCATTCCTTCACGAGATTCAAGCTTGAAAGTTGGCACCGCCGAGAACAATTTCTACGGACCGATTTCCTGACCAGTGGCGTTTCGTCGATTTTCCAAGGCTCGAACTGTAGGGCCACCAACGCACGGATGCATGACGGGTTGCAGTAACGCTAGGTGTTCGCAACAGGACGTCTTGTTTAAATACCGATTTTATTGTAAAATACATTTTACTATATTTGTGAATACATTACAATATAATTAAACTGTCTAAAATAATCCTGGTGTTTGTGTGAATGCCGTCTTAGTGTGAAAGCTTACCCTGAAATCCTTTTGAAGCGTGCTCCTCTGTCACCGTGAACCCGGATGTTGACAGGAGATAGTAGACTATAAGTCGAAGCTTGGAGGTGAAAATGCGTTTTCAGTGCCAGAATCCTGAGTCCTGTATGCCGTTTTCTGGAAAGTGTACGCTGGTCCCCGCAGCCTCTGCAATTTCCTCTAGTGAGATTGTTTTGCGAAAGAAGGTTATCCTGCAACCTAAATCCTTTCGCATACTTAGAGTCTCCCAGTATGAATGTAGGTCGATACCGTGACCGATGCAACTATTCAGAAATGAATTCGCTCTAGAGAAACCAGTTAGTGTGAGTACACGTTGAGACCGCAACTGTATCCGCTCCTTCTTCCAGAGATAAATTCGCTCCCGAAAACCCTGCTAATGTGATTACGTTGATACCGCAACTGTGTCCACTTCGTGAGTTTGAAACTCTTCGCTTAATCCAGATAAGCGTTAGAGAGTGTTCCAGATGAATGCATTTGTAACAGTGCGATTCCAGAATGAATGCAACTGTGTATCCGCTCCGTGAGTTTGAAACTCTCCGCTTAATCCAGATAAGCGTTAGGGAGTATTCCAGATGAATGCACCTGTGTATCCGCTCCGTGAGTATGAAGCTCTTCGCTTAATCCAGATAAGCGTTAGGGAGTATTCCAGATGAATGGGGGATTAGTAAGTTAAGTTTTGTTTGTTGTTGGACACTGACTGACGTAAAACTTAACCTGCAAATCTCGAATTTGACATAGACTGACAATACACTTTAGTACTGCCAAACGTATAACACATATCACAGCCTGCCCTAATTGGTTTTTTTATTGATCTGTCTGTATATAATTGTGGCCCCATCGGTATTTATCAGTCTTTGAACTGTGTTATTTTACGAATAATATGACAATAGATCTTTTAATTTTGTTTCATATTGTCCCTTGAGAGAAAATGTGTTCTTTCTGTGACAATTCTTGTAACCTAAAATATGATTCATCATTCTCTATTTGTGAGCGCCAACTGTCCTTGTATCTTAAAACAAAAGCAATTAAAACTTGTAAAGAAACGGTGACACTAAATACCTGAAAAAATGTATTGTGATTTTGCGTCAAATGTATTTTTCCCGCTTTATTGTTATTAGTCTTCTTCTTCTTCTTCTTTGGTCCGTTAGCTGGCGGTCCGGGCGGGACGTCCCCGCAACGAATACGCTGCTGTCGGTGCCGCTGGGTCTCGAACTCCATTTACGATTCGTTTCCATTCTTGACGATTTTTGGCGACGTCTTGGGCATCGATAACCGATAATCGCTGATTCTTTAAGTCGCCCTCGATATTCTTTAGCCAGGTTTTCTTCGGTGCCGATCGCTGAATTCTCCAGTCTGCCGGACGGTCTTGCCAAAGAAGTTTACATGGCAAACGGTTATCATCCATTCGGCAGACATGTCCGAACCATCGTAGTCGACGTTTTTGTATTTGTTCTCCTATCAGTGTTTGTTGATCACATCTTCCTGTAATTGTTTCGTTTCGAAGGCGGTCGCGGAGCGAGTCACCGAGAATTTGCCTCAAGCATTGCATTTGGAAGACCTCAAGTTTGTCAAGGTCCGGCTTGAGCAATGTCCACGTTTCCGATCCATTAAGAAGAATGGAAAGGATCAGCGTTCGGTATAAGCGTACTTTCGTTTTGATGGTAGTATTTGTTCGTTTCCATACGCACCATTTGAGCGAGGCGAATGTTGATGTTGCCTGCCCGCTGCGGCTGTAAACGTCGGCCTTCGATGCCACTTTCTTTTCCTCAACCAGCGATCCCAAATACATAGAGCGACAAAAGTCTGGGTTCACGAATAATTTTTCCAATTTTACATACTGAAAATGTTTTCTGGCGCTTGAAATCTGATTTCGATGTTTATATCAATAAACAAATTTAGTGCTATAGAGGGCTAACTTATAACCATACAATTGTTGAAATATTGCGATTTTGTTTCTGTCGTACATTATTCAAGTTTTTGATGTTTTGTTAAGAATCGGGTTGGCGTTGTCAGGGATATGTTTACAGCATATCAATTGTTTCCGATAACTGTCAGTATTAACTGTTAATTCTCTGTCACGAGCTCTAATTACACATTCTAGACGTCTAGGCATACTGCTAATCAATTGGGTAAGATTTTCTTGTGGTAACCTATCCCATTCTTTAACTAAAGAATGTTGAAGTTTTTCTAATGTCCGAGGCCGATTAGGGCCAGTGCGAATTGCTCTTCCCAGTTGATCCCACACGTGTTCTATCTGGTTCAGGTCTGGTGAGCAGGCTGGCCAATCCAAAAGTGTAATTCCAACTTCGTTTAGATATTGCAGAGTAATGTTGGCTACGTGTGGCCGTCCATTATTTTGCATTAAACGAAAGTTGTCACCAACAAAATGACTAAACGGAACAACATATTCCTCAAGAATGTTCCTAATGTACCTATCTGCGTTGAGGGCTGCTCTATCACAGATGTGAAGCTCTGTGCGAGCATCTGAAGAAATCCCTCCCCATACCATTACCGAACCTCCAAAAAAAATTGAAGTTGTGGCCATAGCACAAGCAGCATAGCGTTCTCCTGGTCTTCTCCATACCCGTGAACCACCATCTGGAGCATCCAAAGTAAATCGAGACTCATCTGTCCTTAATACGCATCTCCATTCGGGATCCCCTCAGTTCTGGTAAGTTCTAGCAAAATTTAGTCGATTATGTTTGTGGCGTACTGAAAGTTTTGGGCCAATGGCAGCCCGATATGGTTCCAGATTGTTTTCGTGAAGTCGTCGCTGAACTGTACGTGACGATATTTGAACATTTCTGACAGCAGCCAGTTCATTAGCAGTAATTGTAGCTGTTGCAGTGCGATTTCTTAAATATTGTAACAACATAAATCGATCATCTGGGGCGTTAGTTTTTCTTGGTCTTCCTGATCGTGGTCTGGCTGTTAGTAACCAGTCTGCTTCATACCTCTGCCAAATTCTTCGAACCCTGTTTTGCGATACTCCGTACCTACGTCCTGCATCTCTCTCGCTATGTCCTTCTTCAATGTGAGCGACTATTTTTGCACATCTTACTGGAGATATCGGCATTTTGGCACGGAAGTGAGAATTAATACTGACAGATATCGGAAACAATTGACATGCTGTAAACATATCCCTGACAACGCCAACCCGATTCTTAACAAAACATCAAAAACTTGAATAATGTACGACAGAAACAAAATCGCAATATTTCAACAATTGCATAGTTATGAGTTAGCCCACTATAGCACTAAATTTGTTTATTGATACGTAAACATCGACATCAGATTTTAAGCGCCAGAAACCATTTTCAGTATGTAAAATTGGAAAAATTATTCGTGAACCCAGACTTTTGTCGCTCAGTGTATTTGAACATTGGAACCTGCTAGATTTGGGTTCCATCAAGGTAAACGCTGGCTTTCGATCCGTCCGTTGTGAGCACTTTGGTATTAGTAAATTGAGAGTACAATAAACCGGCTTCTTTGGCAGCTTCAAGGAATGTATCGTAAACTTGGTCATTAATGGTTTTCAAGTCATCAAATGACAGCTGAGATGTTACAATTCTATCTATGTCTTCTGCAGTTCGTAACTTGTCGTCTTCTAAAATGTAATATTTTGTAATTGTTCAAAGTTTTGAGAGGTATCTTTATAAATACCTGCCGGCTTCTTTGGCAGCTTCAAGGAATGTATCGTAAACTTGGTCGTTAATGGTTTTCAAATCATCAAATGACAGCTGACATGTTACAATTCTATCTACGTCTTCTGCAGTTTGTAACTTGTCGTCTCCTAAAATGTAATATTTTGTAATTATTTAAAGTTTTGAAGAGTATCTTTATAAATACCTGCAAGAATGCATGTGACAATGTGGTAATCCCCGTTTTTGAAATTCTGTTACACAAACAACCATAGTTCCCAATTCAGTGTAACTACACAACACCCCAACTTTGTTAGCCAAATCTGAAAATTTGTAGGTTATGTAGCCTAAACTTTAAAGACACACCCTTTTTAGCGTGTGCGTACGGCTTCAATTTTGGGAGCGTTCAGTTACACAGATATTAAATTAAGCAAATGTAGTTGTCTTCGATGCTGTGTCAATAGTTTTAAAAAACATAAGCAATAGGCATAATAAGTAATTGTTTTCTGTGATAATATCGCTATTAAAAGTACTGGGAAGTTTGTTTACAAAAACCCGAAAATAGAAATGTATGAATGTAACTATGATACTTTTCATCGTGTAAACACGGCCTGTAGTGTTCTCAATTATTATAGAGGTATGATACTTAAATATTACTATATTAGCTATGATCTTTCACATTTTTTCCAACTAAACTGTATTTTGCCTTATTGTACTTTGAATATCGTTTATCAAATGAAATAATATCTTATTTAAAATAAATAACAATGTATTGAGATGGTTTAAAGCTCACAATTTAATTCTGTATGCAGAGAGAAATATTGAACAAAGGCAATTAGAGCACAAAGATGAAATATTTTATTTAATTGCAATCTAACTAGAAGTTATTAAATGCATTGGTAATGAGATGCAAGAAGTATAATTAGAGGGATAAAGGAAGGCATAAGTAAAGCACATTTCAGAGGGATTGAATTTGAAGTTTGAGTAGAAGAAAGTGTTGGTACTATCCGTTCCGTACCGAACTACAGTCTCGCGTCGTTCCGCGGCTAATGTGATATTCATACAGATTGTCATCTATTGTTCTTGTAAGACACGTTTGTGTATCGTGTTAATAAATAGTTGTCGCAGCAGAGTTATAATTTCAGTTCACCCACTAGCGCAAATAATCCTGATAAGTCATGGGCCCAGCTATCGGTGTGAACTGAAGATAACGAAAACGCGACCTGAATTAACGTGAATTGCATTCCTGAAATCATTTTTTGGTGACATACGTCATTCTCAAAAAGTCAACATGAATGCCGCAGGTAGTGCGAGAATTGAAACTCTCAACAGAGAAAATTATGATACATGGCAGATGCATATGGAAGCTCTTCTCGTTAAAAACGATGCATGGGAGTTGGTCAACGGCACAAGAGTGAAACCAGAGGTTGTGGAGGCGGATGCCACGTCAATTCAAGCTCCACAGCAGTGGGTCACCCTCGACCAAAATGCGAAATCTGACATAATTTTGTCGATCAGAGAGGGCGAAGATGTGAGAGTGCATTTACGTACGTTTTTCGATGTAGTTGATAAACTCAACAATATGGACGTCAATATAAATGCTGATTTACTCGCCATAATGCTTCTTTATAGTTTGCCGTCAAGTTTTCAAAACTTTCGTTGCGCGATCGAATCTCGAGACGATTTACCATCGCCGGAAACACTACGTCTAAAAATTATTGAGGAATCCGATGCGCGCAAAAGCGAAATGCATAGTGAAGTGCCGAACGCTATGGTGGTTCGCAAATTTACTCATAAAAATAGAAACACACATTTTAAAAATAAGAACAATAACGGAAAAGACTTGTCATCAACTATTAGATGTTATCGCTGTAAGAGGCTCGGTCACAAAGTCAGTGAATGCAGACAGAAGGACAATAAAGTATCACAAAGTGCGAAACACGCGGATCACTTTCAGTGTTATACGTCGGTGAGTGCGTATTCTTTAAAGAACTGTAAAGACATTGATAATGTATTCCAAGTATCCAGTATAATTGGAGACGGATCGTGGTGCCTAGACAGCGGTTGTTCTTCACATATTTGTAAAAATTCTAACGAATTTTTACGCAAAGAAAGCGTCAACGCGGAAAAATTGCATTTGGCAAGCAGTGCTTCGACCGACATCAAGGCGCGCGGAAACGTTTTGTTTCAAGTACACGAAGAAGACGTAACAGAACAAATAGAGTTGTCAAATACACTATTTGTGCCCGATCTTCGCATAAACCTTATGTCGGTGGGCAAAATCACTGACAAGGGGTATCGTGTAGTTTTTGAACAAAAATCCTCAAAAATCGTTAACAAAGAAGGTAACGCAATATTAACCGCAAGATGTGTAGACGGGTTATATATCATTCAAGCAGAAAACAGCGACAGATGTATTCCATCCACTTTGTCAGATGTCAACAAGCTTCGTCTCTGGCATCAACGCCTTGGTCACTTGAACGTGAAGGATCTTGCTGATGCTGCGCGAAAGGGGACGATGAAGGAAATCGGCGTTGTTAGAGCTGATGACACCTCTGTGTGCGATGTCTGTATTCAAGGAAAAATGGTGCGTGCGCCATTTCCAAAACGATCAAATCGACATACGAAATTGCTGGAGTTGGTACATTCAGACGTATGCGGCCCGATGAGGACAGAATTGATGGGAAAGGCAAAATACTTCGTCACATTTATTGACGACAGTTCGACATGGTGCGATGTTTGTTTTCTGGTTAAGAAGAATCAAGTCTTCACGGAGTTCCAGAAGGTCAAAACCTTGTTAGAAAAGGAGACCGGAGCATCGATCAAGAGTTTGCAGTCTGATAACGGGACGGAATATAAGAACAAACTCTTTGATGATTATTTGGACGCTCAAGGGATTCATCGGCGATTGACAGTTCCAAACAATCCGGAACAGAATGGCGTCGCGGAGAGGAAGAATCGCACTCTCATTGAGATGGCGAGATGTCTCCTCATTCAGTCCGGATTGCCAAAGGTGTTTTGGGCCGAGGCAGTGGCTACTGCCACTTATATACTAAACTGCAGTCCATCAAAATCACTAGATGGGAAAACACCATATGAAGTTCGATTTGGGAAGAATCCGGACATTAGTAACTTTCGCGAGTTTGGTTGCAAAGTTTTCGTTTTGGATAGGTTGTCTGACAAGGGAAAGTTCGACGTTAGATCACTTGAGGGCGTTTTCTTAGGATACTCGGAGGAAATCAAAGGCTATCGCGTTTGGATCCCGAAAGAACATAGAGTAGAGGTATCACGCGACGTGAAATTCCTGGAATACTCTTCGCAGATCCAAGACAACCCCAAACTTCGAGACGATCATCGAGAGATGGAGGTTACATTAGCACCGCTTCGATTATCAAGTGATGCGACTGAATCGAGCGTTGCAATAGATATGGAACCTGAAAACCTAACAGCAGAAGAAACTGAAGATATAGATTTCAAGTATGAATTCGATATCGATGCAGACAAGAGCGAGCAGTCTGGAGAAGAAGACAATGAGCCTCACGTAACTGCAAAGCGAGGCCGCGGTAGACCCCGGAAAGCGAAAACAGGGCTTCCAGGTCGACCGAAAAAGGTATACAATATGCAAAATGTAAATCTTGCTGCTCTTGAATATGGTCTACTGGCCTAGGTAGATGTCGATTTATCTGTTACAGGTCCATACGCTGGGGAGTGGTACCATGCTATGGCCACCGAGTTAAAATGTATCATTCAAAGCGATACCTGGGTGATTGTAAATCGCCCATCACCTGGAAAGGTGATAGGGAGCAGGATGTTCTTTACAAACAAGTACGGGCCAGATGGAACGATTCAACGGAGAAAGGCAAGAGTCGTCGCTCGGGGGTTTTCACAACGCCCTGGTGTTGATTACGACGAAACCTTTGCTCCGGTTGCACGCCTGAGTTCTATTCGCCTTGCCACGGCATTTGCGTCTCAGTACGGAATGACGATTCATCAGTTCGACATCACTGCCGCGTACCTGAACGGTACGTTGACTGAAGAAATCTATATGGAAGTTCCGGAGATGACTGAGGAGACCCTGAAGTACATTGTTCGGACCGAGAAAGATAAAATCACGAAGAACAAGACGGCGAAGATGCTGCAGGACCTTCAAAAGGGCGACAAGGTGTGTCTTCTTAAAAGGGCACTCTACGACCTAAATCAGGCTGGACGACGATGGTACGAAAGGTTGGACAGCGAATTACGTGCTCTGGAGCTGTCACCGACTAAATCCGATTCATGTGTGTACGTCAGAGGTTCAGGGGCAGACTTGATGGTAGTAGTGATCTATGTCGATGACATCTTATTGATCTCACTGAATCCAAAAGACGTGACACAACTAAAAAGCAAACTCGCTGAGAGCTTTGGGATAAAAGATCTCGGTGAAGTCGGATGTTGTCTCGGAATAGAGTTTATCAAACGAAACGACGGATATACAATCCATCAGCGGGGACACATCGAAGACATCCTACGACGATTCCGGATGGCTGATTGTAAACCAGTGTCCACTCCAATGTCAGTTAATGCCAAGTTATCGAAGAGCGAAAAGTCAAACGACAATGATTCAAATCAGATACCATACCGTGAATTGGTCGGTTCTTTAATGTATTTGGCGATGGGCACGCGACCCGATATAGCACACGCGGTTAGCTGGCTGAGTCGTTATAATGATTGTCACCAACATGTTCACTGGATTGCAGCAAAACGCGTGTTGCGCTATCTTCAAGGTACCAAGGAGATCGGAATTGTATATAAACCTTCGGGATCAACATTAACTGGACTGGTTGATGCCGATTGGGGGAATTGCCCGAATGACAGACGGGCGTACACCGGCTTTACTTATATTCTCGCTAACGGGGCGGTCACGTGGGAGTCACGTAAGCAAAGGACGGTCGCACTCTCATCTACCGAAGCAGAATATATGGGCATAGCAGAATGCGTCAAAGAAGACATATATTTACAAAAATTTTAAATGATTTGGGATACAACGCACTCATCGACAACGTAACGATATTTTGTGATAATATCGGGGCTCAAAAGTTGGCGTTGAATCCGGTGTTTCACTCTCGCACCAAGCACATCGGCATCCGTCACCACTTCGTACGAGAGTCAATACGTAACAACAATATTTGTCTTCAACATAAGCCAATTGAAGATATGGGAGCTGACATCCTGACAAAGGGTCTTGCCGGACCTAAACATCGGAAGTGCCTTGAATTGTTAGGTATGAAAAAGTTCTGTACGTAACGAGGGGGAGTGTTGGTACTATCCGTTCCGTACCGAACTACAGTCTCGCTTCGTTACGCGGTTAATGTGATATTTTAGGTATCATACAGATTGTCATCTATTGTTCTTGTAAGACACACACATTTGTGTATCGTGTTAATAAATAGTTGTCGCAGCAGAGTTATTACTTCAGTTCGCCCACTAGCGCAAATAATCCTGATAGAAAGATTTAATATGGTTAATATAGTATAAGTAATATGATAGGTTTGAGCATATTTGAAGTCGGGCCAAATAAAATTAAATAATACAAAAGGTTGGTTATCTGCATCATGAATATGAGCGTAGAGTTATTAGTACACGTACATGCCAGTGAAAAGCAAGCAAGCTGTAAGGTAGATGGAAATCAAAGCAAGATAGAATTTGCAAAGAGCAATTAAGAACGAGGGCAACTGAAATGAAGAATAATCAGTGACGTGTATAAAATTCAACTCAAGTGTCAGTGCATTTTAAAACTAAGTGTTCATAGCAGAGCACTGATAAATAACGTTTTTCTTCAAGCCGCTGACGAGTGGCAGATAATATTATCTGCCGCTGACGAGATAGAGTAATTTCCTTCGGATATTCTAATAAACGTTTGAAGAAAAAATGATATATGTTATTCGGAGCAAAAGTATCTTTATGTGGCTCGGCTGTACTTATCTGCCTCGCAACTTCGGCAGATAAACCGTCCAGCCACGCCACATAAAATATAACTTTTGCACCTAATAACGTAATATACTATTTATGTGACGAGAAAGAATAATTTTTATGTATAAGAAATAAAGACAATTTCTAGTTTTAAGCAACCAACATGTTAATCAAATTTTATTCCTTTGTGTGAAATTGTAACTAATACTTGTTTCCTTTAAACAATATCAGTTCGCGGTTGCTAAGCAACGCGATGCTCGTTTGTTAAAAATTAGGAATGAATTCCTGTAATTGTCAAGTGGTGGGCAAATGGTGCTCCTGAATTTTAATGTTTTAATACAATACAAGTTACTTACAAAGTAGAAAAAGTATACAGAATTATTCTACAAGTTACCGGGCATATGTGGAAGTGTTAGCAAAAGTTTTTCCGGTAAAATACTAATAAAATTAATCAAACCAAATTGGGCCTGAGTTTCGGCTTCGACACCTGGAGATTTCGAGCTACGACGCCGGTCTATTTGAACTTCAGAAGCCCGGGATCGCAAGTCCTACAGACCAGGAAGAGATGTAAGAGCATCCCAGAACAAGATTTGGGTCCAGGGAAGCCACTTCCAGCTAATAAGGAAATCGCCGTCACCTGCACGAGCTCCGAGGCGAGATCGGTGAGAATTTCAAAGGTACGATTTGGCATGTTTTTATCTGGTTGGAGTGCGGAAAGCTAGCCTACTGCTAGAATACACCTTGCTGAAAAGATTAATCGTGTTTCCGGCACCCAGATCCGTTCCAGTTCGAGTAAATTGCGTGCCGTCACCAGAAAATGCGATTTTGGCTAGGATTTGGAACTATCACAGGAAGTAGAACAAAACATAGCTAGCGTCGTTTTACGTCACAATCTAAAACAAAATCAAGTTAGTTGTTGCTAGGCGGGAGATTTGCTTTAATTTACCTATGGTTTCTTGCAAATTTCGCTTTTTAATATCAAAATAAAACGCTGTATGCATCCGCGAACCTTTTGTGGTTAAGTCAAGTTTGTGAGGTTATGAGTAATTGGAGCGAGTAGCGCTGTTGTACTAAAATTTGGCGTATTTGAGCTACTCTGAGTTAAGTATTCTAAAGAATAATTTTAAAATAAAACTCAAATTTGAATAAAAAATGAGATATTAGTCTTGTTTTGCCGGAGCAAGCCCAAAGAAATATTGCAATTCGATAAAATATAGAAAGGGGCAATTAACCATTTTATTAAAGAGTAATAAGTGTATTTCATCAATTACTACAAGTGCATTGCGAGTGCCTATAAAATACAAAAACTTTGAATGCATTAGCGTATAGAACAATATTAATTCTATCAATATTAAGTATAAGTGCAATCGGTGTATGAACTATTTCAGTAGAAAACGTGTGCTACGAGTAATTAATTCTTTATTGCTTTAGCTACGTTACATGTAGACCATGAAACCTGGAGTACCTGCAGTTACAAAAAAAAACGTCAGTCTACAGAACATTTTAGCGATATTATAGAAATTTCAAAGATATTAATTCTAACATGAGATCTTTTCAATAATAGAAAAATACTTACAGCCACCAATGTAGATATGTTGATAGCAATTAACCCATTCGCTCTAAAGACAACTTTTCGTTGTGCCCTTTGTATTATCAAGATGATGGAACGCCGCAAAGAAGGTGAACATTCCATGTACCATTCAGAACTATAGATTGCCTCTGCTACGGCTTCTGCCTAATAAAATGTAAGATATTTGTATCATTACATTAATTCGCTATTTACTGTTACTGCAGAATAATGGTAATAGAGTACCTCAGCTGACAGATATTCTGCTGTAATGCAGTAAAATGAAAACTGCAGAACTGCGCAAGCACAGGAAGATCCATGTCGAATTAAAGAGTAGACGTTATTACTGAAATAGAGTGTGTGTAATATAAAATCCAAACCAAATAATTAGTCACTATTAAAAATTTACAACGTCTTGAGGTTAGATATTTACACTTACAAAGAAAAAATGCAACATTTATACTAAACCTAAACGATGAATTTTCCTAAATAGGAACAGTAAACAAGCGGGTTCAAAAGCATATAGTTTTGAGGTAATATTTTTGTAGGCAGCTGCTTGGTAGTATTTAGATATTTATGGATCTGGTGCCATCAACCGTTGCAAACCTATGTAACAGATAACTTACTTTGTGTAATGTTTTCCTCATTAGTATTTAGAGTGACCAGTGCGGTTAAGATATATAATTTAATTCAGTAACTTCCCTACTACTTACTCAAATTAATATTGCATTACTTTCGAGAAATAAAACGTGGGGTCCATCGGGAAAATCGCGCTACAGTCACCATGTCTACTAACAATAACAGCAGGCAGTTAAGCAAGGGCAATCTTACACCGCCAACCCTTAGTAGAGCCTAGCGAAAGGTACTCGTATTTATTTGATAACTTTTTGCCTATATTATAGACCAATCCTATTTGATCATTTTCGATCACGGATATCAATTTGACAAATCATATCTCACTTGAAGTGAAAACAACCCTAAAGTGATTTTCAATCAGCATGGGAACTACCTAATTAAAATTCAGTAGTTTCCGGTGACACGTATATAATGGAGAGTCAAATTAGTTGTCAAAAAAACGGCTTCTCTTTATTAATAATTTATGTTATTAATGTATTTAATGGCTTTGTTAAGTTTTTATTGCGCTTCTGCATTTTCATAATTCTGTGTCTATATTTCCTATGATTGTAGTACATGTTTTGAATTGCCCTCTCTCTCTCCCCGCCCACTTGCTTTTTGGATTCGGCCAGACAGTGTGGCCATTTTTATCTCCTTTTTAAATTGTCCGTGAGTTTTGTATTTTCCTTCGATGAACGTTCGCGGATTTGTAACTGAGGGTTTTTATTGGGAAATATTTCTCAGGCTTAGTTGGCGGATTAAAAGCTCTTTCCTGATCCTTATCTACACTCGAAAAGTTGGCCTTCCACAAAAACCAAAGTAAAAAAGTAATAATTTTACATTTAACGATTTTTTTCAAGTTAGTGTACCGTTATAGATAGGTTGCAGGAGTTTTCAATCATTCCTAGCCCCTCTGCAGGTGATAACAGTGTATAAATGTGAGCATCTGGTTGTGGGTGCTTTTCCGGAAATTGGTTGGAGGTTCAGTATAAGAATCGAAGGCCATAGAAGCCCATGGAAGGCAGCAACCTTCGCAGGGGAGGCAAAAGCATATTTTGAACCCCGGCGCAGAGAGCAGTCTATTGGCAGATTTCAGGAGGCTTGCAAAGCAGCCTAATCGTAGCCAGTATATTTTCAAATAAATTAAATATTCAAATAACAAATCGGCAAAATGTGAAACAGCCATTAATATTAACTAATAATATTTAGACAATAATATCCAAAAACACAGCAAGGCGGCATATCATAACAGCAGACTTTTTGATATCGTTTCGACTCTAGAACACGCTGGTACAGTATGGTGCAATCGACGTGAGACACCCTATATAATAAATGATTAATGAGAGTCTTTTTAAGTCATAACTTGTGCTAATTTAAGCGGTGCCTTGTAATAATTACTTTTAATTTTATAAGTAATTCTCATTTCTTAATCAGTGATGTATTCTCTACAATATCAATAAATTATTATATGTAAATTGTGTTGCCTGTACTCTGCACCACTGCATGTAGATGATTTTATAAGCAAACTAAGCGTTAACAAGTGAAGGCATGGTAGGTACATATTTCAACAACATCCCTACGCCGAGGTCGTTTCCTTCTGAGTTAGGGAACGCCAATTATCTGCTAAACGAGAACTAATAATCCAATCGTGCCCCACAAATAATAATTACCTACTTTATATATCCCTCCAAATTGACTTGAACAGAAACACTTACGCGTTTCCTATGGAACCGCGCCTATGTCCCATTGTAGCTAGCTGGGTAGACTTTTACTTAATTACTTGCCGTAAATTCATTTTATAGTGTGAAAGTCAACGTTTAATATGTTTAAAGATAAATTTCACCTATAGCTCTTCTCTTACTGCATCGTCTATGATTCTTTCCATTTTACTCCACGTAAATATCACGTGTCAGTAAGACAATTTATAAAAATCGTAGGATTAGAAATTTTGTTTCACTCCAATTTAGTTCGGATAAAAACTTTAAATACTAATCAATCAGACAGGGTATTTTAAGTGATTTTCACAATATCTTCTTTGCTATTCCATATGAAATACAAAGTTGCAGAAACTAATTATGTTTTTTAAACAGTTCACAAAATTTTTGCAGCTAAAGGTGAGTTTCAAAAGATCCAATCTTATCTAAAAAATATTAGACCTTGCTTCTTTTTTTTTGCTCTTCGTATAGACTAAGAGCCACACTGCGTGCGGTTTATAAACTATCTTCGCCCGAGGGGTGGGCAGGTGACTAGCCTAACCCATTGATAAATAGAATGCTCTTTCAAAGGGGTTAGGACCATTAAAGTTGTTGGTATTGTAACCATGCACACTTCGTTTGGCTTTAATTTATGGATATAATTACGTTGTGTATGCTTTTCTGGGTTTTACGATGTGCCTCGGCTGAGTTACAGACGATTACTCTAGACGGCACGGCGGTACTTATGGCAATCCTGCTCAGGTCGTATACAGACTGGAAACCTTCTCTTCTCATATCAAAAAACAACAATGTCATGGAGATCTAATATTATGTATTAAGAGCAAGTGTATATACTGCGGTGTTTTCAAAATTATAATGACGTCAGGCGGTTGTCGGTGGCTCGTTCAGCAGCAAGGAAGGCTGGGTGGCGACCTGGTGTCTCCCGTGGCAGAAACAACATTATCGAAAGGTGTTAAAGTGGTTTACAATCTTGCTAACAATGAAATTACTGCGGTGCCGGATTGCGAACTGCTTAGAGAAGTACAGTGTGACAAGGAATCGGCGTAACCACGATGTTAATAAGAGCTAAGAGAACTGCGATGTCGGATCATGATCCACATAGCGAAATAAGTGTTAGATAAGAAGACGGTGTACCCACAATCTTACTAACAGTTATTTTAACTGCGGTGTCGGATCTAGAGAAGTGGAAATGTGTCAAAGAGTAGCTGATCCACACAACCTTACTAATAGTAACGGCGGTGTGGGACTGTATTTTACCTAGAAGAGTAAAGGTTAAACAAGTTGTTATCTGTAACAGCAGTTCTCCGGATTACTAGAAGAGCTACCAGACACGGCATCCTTCTCCTGTTGCAGTCCTATTCAGATGCGTTTTATATAAATTACAAAAATCCGACTATTCAAGGCCGCAGAGCGGGCAACCAATGACAAAAAATTTTAATTTTGTTGCCAGACCTACCCTACGATAATTGGTGGCTGCCCTTTCAAACCCCACAACTGGTTAATCTTTTTTCAATCAAATTTTGGATTAAGATTTCCCACGGCGTTCCTGCAACTGCCCTCAACACATGGGATTTTCGTTGAATAACAGCTCCATACATTTTAAGCTAAATTAGGTGGCGGTTTTTTGGATTTTTGTTTCGACCACCGTGTCATTCCAATTTCGTCTAATCTCACTGTCATTATTTAACATCGTTTTCGGCTCTTGTTATGCCATGTGCTAAAATATCATATTACCACTCCAAGTCCCACTACAACCCTAACAGCTGCAAAGATATCGGCTTATACCTTATTCATACCAAACGAAAGCTATTGTTGATATTTATGCTTGCCTATAACTACAAAATAATTCCTTACATCTAGCTATTAAAATAGAAGGATTTTATTGTCCTTCTGAAAAGAACCTGAATAAAATGTTCGTGCGACCCCGACCTCTATCCAGTATGATGTTCGAGAAGCAGTTAGGCACTGACACTAATACACTAAAATTATCCACTCACTCACAAAATTATACACAGAAAGAAGTCGATAGCGATAACCAGTATAAGAGCCTTGACGAAGTTGAATCGTGGAATAAAAAACCGCTAAGAAGAAGAAATGGCAACAATAAATTATTACTAAATGTTTCAATCTGCGAACACGTTTCTTCTACACAGAGCCCATTTGCTTACTAAATTACGCCTTCTGATAATGATAATAATAAGTAAGATCCAGTAAGGCCTCTGATGCGTACGCTAAATATTTTTGAGAGATAATAGTTATACTATTGTATGAGCAATTATGATAGCCATTATTCACAAGGGTGAGGTTTTGACGCGAACCATAGTCGAGTGGGCAATCATCGGTGAGGATAATAGCCATATCGCGGTTTATCTACTCCGTCTAGATTTTATTAGCAGTAGGTTTTCGGTCGTTGTTTTCGCCGCTTACAGTATTTCTGTCAGGGTACAGTTTTCCTCATTACTACCGGTATCCCTTTTATTTTAATGTAATTATAGCAAATCTCCTAAATAACAACAGTAGAAACCGGCAAATACTTCAGAAAGTAGATGCGATTATGCGATGTACGTTAGAAAACGTAAAATTGCGACACCGCTGAGAACCGCTCAATTCAACTGTCAACTCACCAACATTAGACCGTCGCAGATTGTGAGATATCGCTGCTGACCGGGGCGATTTGAAATAGGCCGTCGTCGATTGGACCAAATAAAGCTGAATTTTGAATTTCTAGTTCCGTGACTGGTCGATAGCAGTAAATTATAAATTTGTAATTCACTGTCAACAATTATGCCTACTATTTTCAAATTTAGAACATTTTCCCTTGCAACAAAAAACTAGTGGAACATTGAAGACCAACTTTCCCACAACTTGGAACTTTAAACATGTACAAGCTATAGTTTTTTTTTTTAAATATAGAATTTATTGCCAGATCACAAGACGTGTGCTATACATGGCATTGTTAATTATTAATATAAGCATAATACATGAGTTTAATGAGGTCGGCGTCTGAGGCCCCTTTGTCACTAAGGTAGTATTCTATATCATACTTTACATAAACAGCACTATTAATTATGTTCAGGTTCAAAGTCACTGGAAGTAGAGTCACTTAGTGATAGTTGTAGGAGGTCACACAGTCTCGTGTGAATGGAGCGTTGGCCAATAGTATAGTGAACCGCACCGCTGCACAGATGTTAGGTAGTAGTAAAACATTTTCGAGGAGTTGAGTATATAGTTTTCCATCAATGGGACGTCTAGTTCACGATGAATTTGCTTATTTCTAACAAACCACGGAGCGTTTACGATCATCCGTAGGATTGTTATCAACTTTAAGCACAAACAAAGGGGGCTGGAGAAATGATACTTACTTTAATTGCTTACGATCCAAAGTTGCAATCAAAACACCAAATTGTTTCACTCGGGCACTGCCCAGGCGAGTCACTATCAATCGCAAATCAGGGGGGTTGCCTGCCAACTGCAGTCGAAGACGGCGTGAGTTCTAAAGATGGAAAGATTGGGGCCACCGATTTATGATAACAAAAAAACGAAGCCTTAACCCCTTGATTCAGCGATTGTTAGATTTCGCTCCAGCTAAATCGGAACACTGAGAAATTACTAGCAATGCGCAAAACCGGAGTCCAACATTCAAGTGTAATTAAATATGACAAGTTCGTTTTATTCACTCATAAGGTTGGGCACACACATAAAAGATACACATAGGTAAAAAGTTTCAGGCCTGCATATGCATTGTAACTGCCCCAAGGATCCTTGTTCACAAAAATAGGGTGGCCAAATTAAAACACCAGATTATAAAATTAACGGAAATTCCTGCGGCTCCCGGATAGTGACGTTAATGTAAAATAGTAAAATTACAGCGGGCGTCCGCCTCAGGAATTTCTATACTGTTGTACATATAATAAATAAATAAATATCACAATCCGCAGCAAAAGTAGAACTGCGGCGAGGGGAAGCCTCTTACTTTACACATTAAAAATACTACGCCATCAAGTGATGCGTCCAGACCATTATCTACATATCTCGCGCCAGTTTATCGCGCTAATCTTACTTTAAAAGCCAAAATACTTTAGGCAGTCCTTCGTCGATTGAGCCGTACAAGAGAAGCACAAATTAATAGGGCAGTAAGGTTACCTTAGGCTGATTTGAAGTTATCTTCGCGCGAACAGCATTGCAGGAACGGGCTTCTGGGGACGAGCAGTTCGCCAGGTAAGCGCGTCGAGATACGTTATCGCAGAACGCAGCGGCCACAAGGCGGGATTTCCAAGTCTTAAAGGAGACCCATCACGAGGTAATCGAGATATAACTGAGGTCCAGAACGTGATGTTCAAGTCGTGGTATTCGCCTATTTGGGGCCAAGTCCGAGATGTATGAGCGTACTTGGGGCCCAGCACGAGGTGGGGACTACATTATTAAGAAATAAACGTTAGCGGGAACGCGAAAAGGGGCTGAAAACGGTCCTACTTACAATAAGTTTCCCCAAATGGTTCGCTCGGAAATTTTGACGTCAAAAAAGGATCTCCAAATTCACATACGGAGAAATGTCGAGACGCGTACAAATCCCCTAACTGAAGGGTGAGAAGTGCCTAGACAACAATAAGCACCTTCTCCACAATTGCGACCTCGAACAGCGCCAAAAACTTCCACGACCTTATTCGATCGAATGCCGGGACAAGATGCCAAATTTTCGCGTCGCGAACGTTCAACAATGTGCAACGGCGGCGTATCAAAAATGCGCAATATCCGGACGCAATTCGAAAAATGTCGAACATACAGTAAAGCGAAAATTAATGGTAACAAAATGTCGAGAATACAGTAAAGCGAAAATTGACGGTAACAGGATCTTATTTTGGATTGTTAGCAGTTTCTTATTTCGAAGAAGTTGATGAGTTGTGGAATGCCCACTTTTAAAACCAAATTGAAAAGCTGGGAGTAAGTTTTTTTTCCTTAAGGTGATTAACGAGTCGAGTTTGGATTATTCGTTCTAATAGTTTAGATATTGGTCTCTGAATGTCATTTTTTGGCAGTGGTCTATTGTGATAAGTTTTTCGGACTTTTCCACTGTCTAGGGTGTAAATCACTTAAAAACGTTTCAGGAGTTTTGATCTATTCCCGTCTTCAGGTGTTCCTGGTTAGTCCTGAGAAGGACTGATATTGTACATTTTTCAATGTAAATTTGTGCCTCCTCCGGGGTTTAAACCCGAGACCGCTGATCGCTGTGATTACTACTCTGCCACTCTAACCACTAGGCCCCCAGGGCGGTTATATATTTTAGTTTTTACGTTGAAAAACGTACAATATCAGTTCTTCTCAGGACTAACCAGGAACACCTGAAGACGGGAGTAGATTAAAACTCCCGAAACGTTGTGTGATTTACACCCTAGACAGTGGAAAAGGTCCGAAAAACATATCAGTTTAGATATTGTTGACAGAAGGCTTATCGGTAGGTAGTCTGACGGGGAGTCGAGAGTTTTCCCTGGTTTGTGGAAGACTAGTAGTACCGCCTCTTTCCACATGTCAGGGAAAGAACCCAGGCGCACACATGCATTAAATGTTGTTGCAAGCAATGCTATAGCTTTATTTGGTAAATTTTGAATTGCAATATTTGATATCATGGTTAATCCTGCGGATTTTTTAACTTCAAGCCTTTTAATACTCTGTTGGATCTCATGCGGTGATGTGGGTTTCAATATTTTTGGATTTCCGGTATCTTTATTTTGGATGGTTGACTCAACGTTCTGCATAAGTTCTTCGTTTTCTTTGTTTATTATTGTTGTAAACGTCTGTTTCAAGTGGTTAGCAAAAAAATTCACATTTATCCGATTCTTCGGATTATACTTAATTATTTACTCGCTGTGGAGAGATAATAGTTGGTTGTTTGAGGATTATTTTTGTCGCAGTCCAAAGATTTCGATCATTAGGGGATATATCGCACAAGTATGACTGATAAGTGATAAGTTTCTATCCGAAATTTGTCTAGTTCTTGTTTGACTTGCTCATTAGTACATTTAGTGCAATTTTTGCCTTTGGATCCCTTGTTTTCCGCCACCGTCTTCTAATTCGGTTTTTTCTCTTATTAGAGATAGAGAAATATATGCATTGGTGGGCGTAAATAGTTCGGGCGTTTTTGCGGCTGAGTGGTGATTGTAGATCTGTTTATTGCTTCTTTAATACTATCAGTAAGTATACACAGTGTATTTTCTATCAGATATGTTATTAGGGTGCGTCTAATCATTATCGCAACTCCTTCTGCACCGTAGGAGTTATTCCTGTCGTTACGGTATATATTATATTTGGGTATTCTGAATTTTTCATTTTCTATCAGGTGAATTTCAGTAACGCAGGCGATGTCAATATTATGTCGATCCAAAAAGGCTATAAATAATGATCTTTGATTGATTAGACCATTCGCATTCCAGTTTGTTATTGTGAAATTAGTAATTAGTTTCTGATTATTTACCATTGATGAATAACATTGGCATTGCTGACATGAAGAAGTCTTTTATTGTGTCAATGTGTGGAGTAATTAAATCTAAGGTTATGTGTAGTATTTGGTGTATAAACGGATTTGATAATTGTTCCGTAGATTGAGGATTTGAGTTATCAGTAAAGTTTTTGGCGTTTTTAAGAGCAGTTAGGTATGTATTGTTGGATGTGATATTGCCTGTACTGAAGGCGTTTGGCCTTTGTGAGTGAATTTTAGAATTATTCAAGTTGTTAGGAATTTTTCATGTGAAAGCTGCATTTTTTTATTGACTAATTTGTTTATAGTAGCTATAACATATATAATTTGTTGTCTTCTTTAGTGTTAGTGCATTCAGTGCCGGCGCCTTTGACACAGCGAAGCTATAGAAAACAATAATTTTTAGTATGCGCATAGCGCTGACATTTTGTGCACTGGGCTATGTCTCTGTTTTTCCGGCGTGGTTCTACTTTAACCACACAGTGTGCGAGTTTTGTTAAATGAAAGATGTTTTTGGATTCATTCGACAGTGGCAATTCAGCTACAACTAACGGCATCGGTACTTTATTTTTATTTAGCAAGCGTGTTATTTTGCTTGCTGGGTGTTTGAGATCAGTTAATTCTTGACGTATTTCGTCTTTACTGGAGGATATGGGGAGATTTCTAATAATCACTTCTAATTTAGTATTTTCAGGGCTGTGGAATGTATTATACTCCAGTTTATGTATGTATTATCTGTAACCTCATTTAACTTGCGGTGTAGAGGATGATGCCTTATGCGCTGGAATCTGGCGGTACAATGCTCAACTTGCCCCGGATTCCGCATACAGAGTTGGAGCGCGCCTTTGGTGCTTGCGCAGCAACCATTGTGTGAGTTGTGTGTTTTGGTTATGTGTTGACCTTGTTACTCCATCTCTTAGGTCTGGTTCTGAGTAGAGCACAGTTAATTTGGTGTCAACTGTGAATGGTCTCACCGAGCCCGATTCCAATCGCCAAGGCTGAGGAAAATTCCGGCCTCCGCGGGATTCGAACCAAGGACTTGCTTAATGCAAGTCTGGCGCTTACCCAACTGCGTCCCGCGGCTTCTTTGCTCCAGTTTATGGATGTCATAATATTTGGTAAGTTGACGGTAATCGTCTCTGCATTCTAAGTTAATTTTTAGTTGAGTTCCTTTTAAGGATGTTGTAAAATCATTTTTAGCAATTGTTTTTATGTCTTTAATTACTTCTTGATAATTACTAGAGTTATGTAGAAACACGGGTGGAATTTTTGTTTTAGTGGGCTTTGTGGCACATTTATCATTGTTTTTTGGTTGTGCGGTAGATGGAAAAGGTATCGTTTTTTTTTTAACAGGATCTATTGATGTCGAGTCAAGGTCTAGGCTACCTTTAGGTAATACTGTATAATTGGCTTCCATTGGGATGCTTTGATTACCGCAATATATTAGTGTAGGGGATTTAATTTGAGTGTTTGCCATCAATACTAGCTAATTGTTAGGTATGAAATACTAATCCGTGGCTCAAGGCCTGTATTCCTATTATTATATATTAATTTTAGAATCAAAATTTATTTTCACCTTAGTTGTTGCTATGTTATCACTTGCGGTACGGTTATCACTGTCACTGCGGTCAGACGTCCGCTCGCGGCGATTTTACGTACAAGAATAAGCTATAGATGTAAGAAATCTCTCTAGTGGTGGATGTTTGGTGGTGGATGTTTGGTGGTGGTTGCGAGAAACCAGCCGTACTTTCAGGTTTTTCAACCTCATTCTATGGAATCCTTGTTGTTTCCGTACCGTATTTACATTTAATGGTACGCTTTTAAAAAATGTTGACGTACAGCTACCAGAGTGAAGAGCGAGGCCGAAACGATTTTTCATCAAGGATTTTGCGAACCTTAATTTGCTCAGGGAGCTTTCTCTGCTCTTAGCTCTATAACCAATAACAATAATTGTTATTGACCGTTGCTTATTTCGTGTGGATGATATTACTGGTCTTTGAATATTTGAATAACTTCCTGCAATTTATCGTCGTCGATTAAAAGCTTCACCAATTTTATTTTGGCCTGATTAAATAACGAGGAAGTTGTCTCGCAGCCACTAAATGCATTGTTACGGTTAGCTAATATTTACATTTCGCGCATCGGGTTATCAGCTCGATTGAAGGATTTTAATTTGGAGCGTTGACTTTGATATTTGCGCCTCCTGTGGCTCTTTCCTTTCCGATATATGCTGTAATCCAGTAAAGATCGCTTCGGTTTGTCGCTCCCCAGAGATTTGAGTGTTTTGGTTTTATCATCTCATGTTTGAGTGGAAGATGGTACTTTAGCCTACGCGGGCTAGTGAATTGGCGCTTTGTAGCAACATTTTGTCATCATACAGCGAGATTTGCTGAGTTTCAGCATTTCTTGGCCCACCTTGGGGTAAGTTCATTTCTTCTTCTTCTTCATGTGTCCTGCCCTCCTAGGGCGTTGACGATCAATTGCATGACTTGAATTTTGTCTGTAGCTTTCCTGAAGAGGGATGTTGTACTTTGTCCATACCATTGGCGAAGGTTCTTGAGCCACGATGTCCTGCGATGGCCCGGATTACGCTTTCCCTCTATTTTCCCCTGAATTATAATCTGCAGTAATCTGTATTTGTCGTTACGGATGATGTGGCCAAAATACTCTAGTTTTCTTTTTTTATGGTGTTTATAACTTCTCTTGGGTTGTTTATGCGCTGCAAAACTTCTACATTTGTAGTTCTGTCAACCCAAGAAATTTTCATTAGCCTACGATAGGCTCACATCTCAAAAGCCTCCAATTTCTTGCACATGGCCTCTGTTAGCGTCCACGCCTCAACTCCATAGAATAGAATACTGAATACGTAGCACCGTAAGAGTCTAATTCTAAGAGCAATTTTCAGATGTCTGCTAGTAAGAACTCTTTTCATATTAGCAAATGCTTGCCCAGCTTGTTCGATGCGACTTCTAATTTCCGATGTCATGTCCCATTTATCGTTTAGATGACAACCAAGATATTTATAAGAATTGACACGTTCAACAATTTCGTTTCCAACTATCAGGTATAACTGCGCAGGTACAGGATCTTTACTTACTGCAAACCATTTGGTCTTTTTAACATTGAGTTTAAGCCCCATGGACATACTGTGTTCTGCAACCCTTGTCACTAGCTCTTGCAGATCTTTTATATTGGTAGCTAGTAGTACCGTGTCGTCAGCATATCTAAGGTTGTTTACCACTACACCGCCAACGACTACTCCAATGCCTTTGTCATCTAGGGCTTCTCTGAATATCTTTTCTGCGTAAAGGTTGAAAAGCAGAGGCGAAAGAACACAGCCCTGTCGAACCCCTCTCTTTATCATTATCTCGTCTGATAACTCGTTGTTCACTCTTACCGTGGCTGTTTGATTGCAGTATAAATTCGCTATGATGCGGATATATTGTCCATCTAACCCCAGTTCATTGAGTATGTCTATTAACTTGTTATGGTTTACGGTGTCAAAGGCCTTTTCATAATCCAAAAAGCAGGCAAATACCTCTACATTAACGTCTTGACAGCGTTGTATCAGGACCTGCACACTGAATAGTGCCTCTCTCGTCCCGAATCCACTCGGGAAACCAAACTGAGAATCGCTGATCTTTTCTTCACACTTGCGATAAATGCGATTATGAATGATCTTCATAAATATCTTTAGTACATGGCTCATTAGACTGATAGTTCTGTAGTCTCTGCAGTGTTTTGCACTTGGTTTTTTGGGTATTGTCACGAAGATCGATTTTAACCATTCTCTCGGTATTACCCCTGTCCTATATATATTATTAAATAGGTTAACCAAAATAGAAAGTAAACTATCATCTTTGAGAGTCTTTAAAACCTCAACATACATTTCGTCTGGCCCTGGCGATTTGCCATTCTTTGCTAACGAGATAACATATTCCACTTCTGACCTAGTTATGTCAATTCCTTCACTCAGCTCGAAGTTATAATTTTCACTTCTATTGTCGTTGAATAAATTTTCCAGGTATTTATTTCATTCTTTTAATTTATGTTCAGTTGATGTTAATATGTTGTTATGCTCGTCCATTAATGTTTGAGACCTTTTGTGCTTATGGTTACCAGCAATTTGTTTCACTTTTTTGTGTAAATTAAGCGAGTCGTGTTTTCCATCTAAGATTTCAATTTCGGAACAACGTTCGGTGAACCATTTTTCTTTTGCTATTCTGATTTTTGACCGGATTTTCTTTTGAGTTTTCTTGTATCTTTGTGCACATTTATTTTTGTATGTTCGCCTTAAATCCATCAATTGTAAGATTTCATCTGTCATCCAAGGTTGTTCCTTTTGTCTTGTATTTGATTTTAAATATTTTTCTCCGACTTCCTTCACTGTGTCTTTTATCTGATTCCACGTGTGTTCTATTCCGCCACTATCTGTTGTGTCTTTTAAGCTTGTTAGTTTTTCACTTATTTGGTTCCTAAGTTTTAAGTTTATTATAGGATCTTTTAATTTTTGTGTATCTAGTCGACTTACTTTTTGGGATCTAACACATTTTTTTAACTTTAGGTTTATGAATGCTGCTAGTAAATTGTGATCTGTGTACACGTCGGCACTAGGATAAGTCTTTGCGTTTTTTATAGAGTTTATTTGGAGGCTTATAAAGTTTCGTTGTAATTTGTGCAATGATTTGCAGCCGCTACTATCGGGTTAAAAATCGCTAGGATATGGTCAGATTTCCCTACTAGATGCCCCCTTTGTGATTGCTTGAGCGTTCCTTATGTTCCGGCGACTTCGATATGTGAATGCGACCTTGGCTCAGTAACCATTTTCTGCAGCCGGTTGTGCCTAGAACTATGTTAGCCCCTTGGGAGAAGTTATATTTCTTCGTGGAAGCAGTGGGAGAAGCTTTAAACTTTGCAATTTGACTATTGCCTACTTTTGTTTGTGACTTTTTGAGTGCGTTTTTATCGGATCACATTTGTTGTACAAAGACTCGCTGACACCCTCAGTTTTACTTGTATTTTGGTAATTTCTTAAAGGACTACATGTCGTCTCTACTGTTTAGCTGACTGGCCCTCAATTGTGCCCATGTAGTCTCTGATAATTCAAAACTGAAGTGTAAGAATCAAAATTCTGGTAACAGGGTGCAAAAAATGTTGACTTTTGTACAAATGAAATTGTTAGAGTAATACACGTTTGTCGTCCGTTTTCTCTGGTTATAAAATAATTGAGGCTTTGAGATGACAGTAATGCTCATAATAGCACCAAAATATCAATGCTTCTCCAACTCGGCAACACGGGAGCGAATAACTCAGAAATAACTGATGTGTGGCAACCCTCAATTTTCTCTACTGTCAGGTGATGTGGAGTATAGATGTATTAAAACTAATGTTTAGTTGACATACTAATTTTAATTTTGAAAAGTCGGCGTAAGTAAGTTTCTGGTGCAACCGAAAAAGTATGAAATTCCATAGTTGTTATAATACTAACTACGCAATGATAGTTATGCGCTTCCCGCACTGGTCCATTTTAAAGGTGCGTATTTTGTGAACATTCTATAGTTAACTCTAGCGTTATTGACCTTTAATGCAACTGTTGGGTTTACATATGTTTTAAACTTAATATTTTGTTCGGATAACTACTGCAGCTTTGTAAATTTATGGTATTATCATTAAAACTTTGCGGATCCTCATAATAATAATTGTAATAGCCGTAACAGTAATAGTAACAGTATTAATAATAAACATTGCTTTCTCAATGGTGAATGTTCATTATTAGAATCCGAATCAGAGGAGTCAGATGAATCAAATACACAACATGATCCAAATCTTCTTGTCACTGTAGGTCATGTTACACAAGTCCTCAATTATCGTTGTTCTTTTCAGAGTATATGTATTTTGATACAAACTGCTTAGTTTTTATTTCTGAATGGATTTGCATGTATGATTACAGAGCTATAGGTGATAACGAGCAGGCCAGAACAATCCATATTACAAATTCCCTTAGCTGCATTGAGGTAAGGGCGGGTCTTGTGGTGCTACGACTGGATTAACTAGCAAACAAAAATCAATCTAAATTCATAGTAAAGTAGAGTATAGGGCACGGTAAAAGGTACGATTACAAACCCCATTAAAATAAATACCTTAAAAATTCAAATATAATTACTTCACAGCCACATAAAAATGTATACTTGCAAAAAAGAAAAGAAGCAAATGTCTTGGATCGTTAAACAAACAGCAGAAGGCGATCATGTTAAAGTTTTCAGATTAAAAACAACTTTTTTCAAAAAAAATCAGAATGCTTAAAGATTTGAAATCATTTAAATGTTATGCAAGAAAACACCTGCTGTGTACAAATTATTCGAATCTACTACATCTAAAAATGCTAAACTTCATATTTGTATTATGGTTGTCTTGCTGTTCGGAAACTTTAGCCGTTTAGGTCTAGTATAAATGCTCCAATTTTCCATTTCGGATGAATTTCAGAATTTCACTTAAAATACTAAAGACTATTCAATTCACCTGTCATCTGTCAAAAAGTGACCAATGAAAATCCAGAATTCTGACGTTTCTTGACCGATCAAAAAAATATAAGTGGATATATCTTCCTAGAAGGTATTCAAGTGACTATTTTTAACAAATGCGATTTTTATTAGAAAAAGTCAATATTAGTGTTCTGTTACTATAGAAATTGCGTAGTTTTTTGCTAGATTTACTGAAAACTAATTTGAAAAAGTAGTTTGGTTCATTAAATAGTCCCTCGAATACCATTCTTAGTCAAAGTTAAGTAGATTATTTTTGCGGTGGTATCACCACTCATGTCCATTGCGCTTGGGATTAGGACTCGTGCTATCGCACTCGTCCTAATCGTACCAAAGCGCAATGGACATTCGTGACACCACCGCAAAAATAGTCGACATAACTTTGACTACTCATGGTATTATAAGTGAATATATCTGCTTGTCATGTGTTATTAAATATTTTATTGTATAACTCAGTATGGTACCTTTCGAAGGGCATGTACATTTCTCCTACAATTAAGGGCGTAGTAGTTAAGTATTGTATTAAAAGTATAGCTGAAAAATACTCTTGCATTGACTCTATGAATCTAAAAATTCAAATAATCAGATAGTATCCACAAAGTGTAATCTAAAGTTACGCTCTTACTTCAATAGAAATACGTGGTGCTCTATATAGGACTTTAGGGTAATTGAAAGCTGCTCCTTCCTTACTCTAAATAGATGATTGAGGCGATGGCTGAGAATTCGAAACTGCACTATGACGTTAGTGCTAACTGCTAAAAAGATATTGTCAAGCGCAGTTAAATTAATACAGCCTACTACATAGCCAGAATCTGAATTTTGAGAAGTGCATGTGTTTTTGAAGCTCCGATATAAAAGTCCATTTGGGCCATATCGAGTTATTTAAAAACGCAAGAAAGTAGTGGAGAAGAAGAAAGGGGTTTCTCAAATCTGAAAAGATTGAAAACGCAGGAAAGCCACCTGAGCAGTGAGTAAACTTGTTATAAATGAGATTGGTTGAGGTTAAAGGATAGCAAATAAGGTGGAAAGTTGCATGCAGCTAATAGATAAGGAAAATAGCAATACACAAACTGGATCCACTGCAAATTTTTGAGGATAGGCAATACGCTGTACGCTAGAGTGTGCATAGTGGCTTATATCCAGGAACTAAGGAACAAACTGAAATACACAAGAAAGGCCGGCTCTCTGAAGTGCAGAACTGGGGGCATCACTTAACAAAATAGCGGGCTGATAGTAGGCTAACCTTCGAGAAGTAGATTCGGGTGAACCTATTTTCGCAGCATAACTAATAAATAAAAAACCAAAAGTGCAATAATAATACAAAAAGGGGAAAATGGACAGCGAGGCCTATTCAACAGACGACTCGAGAAAGAGGAAAAATATACCAGAGACCGAGGGCGAAGAGGTATTTACAAGAAGTAAAAAAACAGCAAGGTCCCCATCCAAAACGGCCATAACGGAAAAAGCTAACGATGGAAAGTTAGATGTGATATTAAAAATGATAAGTAACCTAACAACGGAGATGAAAGACGAAATAAAAGATATAAAAGATGAAATACAACAATCGAGAAGTGAGCAGAAGCTTTTCATGCAAGAGATCAATAAACTGAAAGAAGATAACAAACAGCTTAGGAAAGAGAATGAAAAGATAAAACAGGAAAACGAAAGTATAAAAAGAGAGATGAAGGAATTAAAAAACGATATGGAATGGTTACAGAAAGAAAAACGAAAAAACAACGTCATCATGAGTGGATTAAAAATCTATACATATAATCCAGATATCCTGAAGCCTGCCATGGAGAACTTTGTACAACAGCATCTAGAGATTTCAGTTAACATTAAAAAAGCATCTAAAATTGGAGAGAAAACATGCCTAATAGAATTGGAAAATGAATCTGATAAAAAAATGATTATGGAGAACAAACCGAAACTAAAGAATATTAAAACCGAGAAAATATACATAAATGATGACCAAACAAAAGCCGAGAAAGAAAAGCAGCGGAAAATAAGAGCGTTTGCACAAGAAGAGAGAGAGAAGGGCAAAACGGTGAAAACCGGGTATAGTAAAGTGATAGTGGAAGGCATGGAATGGAAATGGGACAAGAATAAAAGAGAACTACAAAAAAACGGAACCGAAGAAACGTCAAAAAAGTAAAATATCGAAAGGCATCCCCAAAAGTAAGGAAGAACCAGGCAATAAACAGGGATATGAAAAAGGAACAAACGATAAAAGGAAGAACAACAGGTAATGGTAACGAATGCACGCAAGAAAAAATAGGAAGCTGTTTTAAATTGGGTACATGGAATTTAGAAGACGTATATGAAGAACGTGGGTGTACGGAAATGGATTTAAGAAAAAGAATAGACTACCAGAAAAGTTCTGTAATAAAAATAGGAACATGGAATGTTCAAGGAACAAATCAAGAAGGTAAACTTAAACAGCTAAGCGAGGAGTTAGAACAAAGGAATATAGATTTTTTAGCAATACAGGAAATGAAACAAAAAGAAGGTAGTACAAAGGAAATAGGCGATTATATTTTGTTTGCGGGAGCATGCAAGACATCTATTTTTGGGGTCGGTTTTATGATTCACAAGAAATGGAAAAATCACATAAGAATATTTGAAGTGATCTCAAACACTCTCTGTTATATAAAAATAAATGCCAGGTATCGAAAAATTAGTTTAGTAAATGCCCACGCACCTACAGAAGTCAAAGATAAAGAAGAGAAAACTGCATTTTATGAGGAATTGGAAAATTTTGTTGCCAAAATCCCTAAATACGATTTAAAAATAGTCTTAGAGGATTTTAACGCAAAAGTAGGAAAGGAACCAATCTATCAACCAACAATAGGGGCATTTAGTTTACACTTAAAAAGCAATGAAAATGGGGAATACTTGATACGATTTGCCACCGAACAAAAACTACGAATTATGGGAACTTTTTATGAGCATAAAGACAATCACAAAGACACCTGGATATCGCCAGATGGCAAAAATACTAACCAGATAGATCACTTTTTGGTGGAAGAGCAGCACAGAAATAGAGTTATAGATGTAAGAGCTTTTAGAAAGGCAGATATTGATTCAGATCATTTTTTAGCAGTACTAAAAATAAAGGAGGAGACGTTAATGAAATCGAGAAGAAAAAATAAATATACCAGATATAATACGGAGCTGCTTAAGACGGACGAGATACGGAAAAATTACCAAGACCGTATAGAACAAAAGCTGGCTGAGGGAAATGAGAGTAACAACCTAAATAAAAATCGGGAGTGTGCTCCCCTAGACTTTCTCGCATTCGCCTTGTTTTCTAGCAAATTTGAAAAGTTTATTGCAATGTATATACATACAGCGATACAATTACATTTTCAGGTAACCACTACCTGTTTAGGTAAAGTGCCGCTTTCGGTTAACCTATCATAGTTAAATTTTATATCTGGGAGTTTTTCTCAATAATAAATGTATGTGCAAAATTTCGTGCAAATACCTTGAAGAAAACTGGTACTTTACTTGAATGGATACCGCTACCTGTTTAGGTAAAATGCCACTTCCCGTTAACCGATCATTCTGAAATGTAATATTTGGTAGTTTTTCTACATAAGAAATGTATGTACAAAATTTTGTTCAAATATCTCGAAGCAAACTGGTACTTTACTTGAATAGGTACCGCTACCTGTTTAGGTAAAGTGCCACTTCCGGTTAACCGATTTCGCTAAAAATTTGATAGGAATATAAAATTTTTTAATAATAACTATGTACATAATTTCAAGGGTCTAGCTTATTTAGTTTTTAAGTTATCGTGTTCACACACACACACACACACACCTACACACACACAGACATAATTCGAAAAATGGTTTTTTTCGGACTCTAGGAGGTCTAAAACGTCAAGATTCGTCAAAATCTCGAAGTCGATTTTTTTGACGATTACAATACTTTATACTACCGTATGCGAGAAAGTAAAAAATGGGAAAAAGTGGAAGAAGCCATTTTATGGGGCGCAAAAGTATTGAAAACAAAAAAAACAAGAAATATAAAAGAGTGTTTTGATGAAGACTGTAAAAAAGTGCTACAAGAGAGAACAGAATTAAAATGAAAATGTTAAGAGATAACACGGAAGAAAATAAAAGGGAGTACCAGATGATAAGGAGAAAGCTAAACAAACATGTAGGCGAAAGAAGAGAGAGGATATGGAATTAAGACTGAAAGAATGGAAAATAATTTGAAAAAGAAAGATATTAGGAAATTCTATAAAGAAGTCGGAAACGAGAGAAAGGGATATCGTGCGAGGACAATTTTTATCAAAGGAGAAGATGGAAATTTGATAGGCGATATAGAAGAAAAAAAAGAAAGATGGCGGAATTATTTCGAAAGTATGTTTTATGAGAAGAAAGAAGTGAGGGCCTAGAGAATGAACTCGGTATGGAAGGAGATGACATACAATATCCTGAGGAAAATAAAGTTAGAAAAGTAATAACGAAGCTAAAGAATAATAAAAGTCCAGGTGAAAATGGAATTTGTGCAAAAATGTTAAAACACGGAGGAGAAAAGATGCAGAAATGTAGTAATCAAATAATAAAGGAAGTATGGAAAGAAGAGAAAATGCCAGACCGATGGACGGAAGCAATTATACAACCGCTGTTAAAAAAAGGAGACAGCCAAGAATGCGATAACTACAAGGGAATTAGCCTGTTAGATGTGGTTTATAAGGTAGTAGCTATATTAATCAAGGACAGGTTACAAGAAAGTATGGAAAATATAGTTGGAGATTACCAGGCCGGCTTCAGAAAAGACAGATCAGTGGTAGATCAAATACATATTGTAAGACAAATCCAGGAGAGCAGTAAAGAGCACAGGATGACAATGATGGCTGTCTTTATAGATTTTAAGAAAGCATACGACTCGATAAAAAGACACAAAGTTATGGAAGTTTTGAAAGAATTTGGAATAGATAAGAAGCTATGTAGATTAGTAAAAATGACTTTAAGTAATACAAAGTACAAGGTAAAAGTAGAGGACACATTAACAGAGGGATTTGAAATTACAAGAGGATTAAGACAAGGAGACCCACTCTCGACAGTGCTATTTAATTTAGTATTGAAATCCGTTATACGAAAAAAGTGAGTTACAAACAAAGAAAAGTATATACTCCAAGAGTCATCAATGTATTGCGTATGCTGATGATGTGGTGATCCTGGCAAGAAGAGAGAGGGATTTAAAAAGCATGATAAGAAATTTGAAATAGAAGCGAGCGTATGGGGCTGCAAATAAATTACAATAAGACGAAATTCATGGATCTAGGAATACAGAGTAAAAGGGGGAGAAAAGAAAACCTGATCCTAGAAGAAGAACAGGGGTTGAGAGAGGCAGAAATAAAAAGAGTAGAAAGTTTCATCTATCTGGGAGCTGTCTTTCACGAAAATGGAAGGAATGAGGAAGAAATAAAACATAGACTAAAAAAAGGTTCAGCAAGTGCTGGAGCTCTCATGCGTTCACTAACATCAAAAGCAGTATTAAGAAGTACAAAACTCAGAATTTATAAGTCAGTTATACGGACAACAGTGATGTTTGCATGCGAAACGTGGGCTATTACAAAGAGTGTTTTAGAACAAATAGACATATGGGAAAGAAGGATGTTGAGAAAAATATTTGGGGGCAAGAAAGTGCAAGAGGTGTGGGAGAGAAGAAACAATCAGGAGTTGTATGAGCTTTATAACGAACCGAAATTATCAAAAGTGGTCAAAGCTCAGAGAGTTCGATGGATGGGACATATTACAAGAGCAAAAGAAGAAAGAATGATTAAGCAAATTCTGAATACGCAGGCTTTAGATAACAAGGGGAGAGGAAGACCTAGAGTTAGCTGGAGGCGACAAGTTGAGGAGGACTTGGAAGCAGTCGGAGTTAGAGGATGGAGAAGAGTGGCAGAAGACAGAAAACATGGAGAGAAGTAGTGCAAAAAACTCTTGAGCAATAGTTTCTCTTTTACAAGCCTTGGGCCACTAGGCCTGTGTGCTTATTATATATATATATACTACATAGCCAGCCACTTCAGAAATCCAGGTTAAATAGAACCAAAAGTTAGGTGTATCTACATTCCAACTTCCCAATGGTAACGAATTGTAAACCAAGGACTCTATTTCGACTACTAATACACAAACTGCAATAACAATAGCATAGAATTTCTGTGCTCGGACGATGTTGAATATAAAATTATTTAATTTGGATTTAAGTTCAGTTGTAACTAGGTCGGTCATCCAGAAGAACTGAAAACCATTCAGGAGCTTATCAAGTTTATCTTGATTCTAGACAATAAAAATAATCTTCAACAACATCTGTAACATCGAAATATTATGTACAAAAAATGAAAATATCAACGTTAATCTAGTGCTCATTTTTTATTGACTTAATGTGACGTTGTAGGAGTCTAACATTTACTGTTTTATAGATTTTATGTATCAAAACAGTAAACTTCAGGCAGCTGCTGCAACAGAAAACAATTACATAGTTAAAAGGAAACGCTGCCAAAGAATCGTGTTTTTCTTTAATTGCCTGCCAACAGCCTCTGTATAGAGGGCGGAAGATCGGGGAGAAGCAGGGCACTCTTTTGTGCTTGGGGTGAGAAATTACCCCAAAATGTGGATAAACTAACCAAGTCAACGGCGTAAGAATACGGAAGGCAACGGGAAATCTCCGTATTAAAGGTCCCGTGGGCATCCCTAGTACAATTATTGTGGCAGGAAACAAACAAGTAAAAAACTATACTGATCATGGAATTCGAAACCCAAGATCTGGCAGGGGAAGAACTACGCAAATAGACAGCGGGGCTTCCCAGGTCGTAGTCTTGTGAAATCCCTGCATAAAAAGAGGGAAATCAGATCAAGATATAATATACAAACTAGCAGCATGGAATGTATAAAACATGTTTCAACCAGATTAATTTGACATCATACAAGAAATAAGGAGATTAGAAATAGATATACTTGAGTTAGCGCCACGAAATGGCCAAACAACGGAGAATGCGCCTTGCCGATCGTGTATCCTACTACAGCTGACGTGAAGTTAATCAACCACATAGATATAGTGCGGGAATATTGGAAAAAAGAGTATTGTGAAATCAGTCATAAACATCGTAAGGATCAGAAAGAATTATCATGATAGAATTGAAATCCTAAAATGGAGAGACGACCATTATAATCCAAATACACGCACCCACGATAGATAAAGCAGATTATGACATCGAAAAAGTTCTATAATAAGCTCAACACAGTTTTAAAACCAACAAACAAATAAGAAGTAACAATATATTGCTAGACGATTTTAACGTGAAAGTAGGAAAAGTCAACGACAAGGTAGAGGTATATGGATTAGGTATCAAAAACCAATGAGAGGACAGACCGGTAGAATTTTGCCAACAAAAGATTACATTTTAACAAATACTTGGTTTAGATTACCAAAGAGAAGACTGTAGATTTGGACCTACTCCAGACACACTGCACCGTGTATAGTTAGAAATCAAATGGATTCTTCTGCTTATTAATCAAATATTTCAAAATTCCATCACATCTATTAAAACGTATCCAGGAGCGCACGTAAAATCGGAACAAAATCCTCTCAGAGTTGTTTTAAGAAACAAAAAAAGAAGAAAACACTTCCTAAAATTAATACAGGACTGCTGAAAGATCAAACAATACAGATTAAAGTAAAAAAGAATATAAACGATAGACTAAAGATAAAAAGGAGAAGGGACAGCCAACGAAGAATGGAATACATTATTAGAAGTTAGTTAAAACAATTTAATAGGCACCAAAAGAAAAGAACACAAACAACTGATGACGAAAGATATTCTTGACATGGTGAAAGAAAGAAGAAAGTACAAAGCAATTGACATACAAAAGTACAAAGATATTGACAGACAAATAAAATGCATGATAATAAAAGCTAAAGAGAATTACATGAGAGAAATATGTCAAGAAATAAAGGAACTAGAGAGGAAATATGATAGTTTTGGAGTTCACATAATGATAAAAAAAGTTACAGAAACGGGAAAGAAGAAACTACAACTTAATTAAAGATAAAGAGGGAAATATCGTTATAGATGCGGATCAAAGACTTGAAATATGGCAAGAATATATTAAAGGACTGTTTAACGACAGAAGAGAAGAGATACAGTTAGAAAACGTGCAAAAAGAGCCACCTATTACTAAAAGAGAAGTCGAGTGTGCCATTAAATGCACCAACAATAGAAAGACACCCGGACCAGATGGTATTCCGGTAGAACTGTTAAAACTCATAGAATATGAACAATTACAAATATTAGATCTATACAATACCATATATAATACGCAAATAATCCCTTCAGATTGGGTTAGATCAGCTTTCATAATGTTGCCAAAGAAAGCCAAAGCAAGAGAATGTGCAGATCAGAGCACAATAAAGCTCTTTCTTAAAATAATACATAATCGCATATACAAGAAATTAGAAGCAGACCTGAGTGACAATCGATTTGGTTTCCGAAAGGGAATAGACACAAGAGATGCCCTCTTTGCGGTAAATGTAATAAATAAAAAAAAGTCTAAACATGAACAAAGGAAATACATCTCGAATTTGTAGACTATGAAAAGGCCTTTGACAGGGTAAAACACGACAAACTATTTAAACTGCTACAAGAGAGCCAACTAGATGATCAAGATGTGTAATAAAAAAATCTTTATTGTCATCAAACCACCACAATCAACTCGAAAGGAAAAATATCGGCAATAAACACTATTCGTTACGTCGACAGCACATTGGTTTTAGCCGGTGACACAGACATTATTATCAGAAATGTATCGAGTCAGTCACGAATACCGAGTTAAAATGAACTACAAAGAGACCAAATACTTGATAATAAGCAAAAATCATTTAAATCCTACCAACATCAATTTAGATTCAAGACCGATCGAGAGAGTAACACAATATTAATATCTCTGTACATAGATTAACGACAAACACGATCAGACCCAAGCGGTGAATAGTAGAATTGAAAATGCCAGAACAGCTTTCTTTAAAATGAACAACTGTACACCAACTCATATCAGAGAATCGTCAAATACTCTTAATCCGATATTTCATTGAAAACAATTTTGAAGATCTCTTTCAAAAAATTTCTATGTCCAGAAAATTCGAATAATTTCACAAGTTTACTCTGATTTTTTGTTTTATTCTTTGAATTCAATACAATAAAAAACAATGCTTAATTACTTATAACAGTATAACAGTATTTTCAACTAAATCTCCATTAGCACGTATACATTTTTCTATTCGTTTTCTGTTGTTTCAGACAACCTTTCAGTTTTTCTCAACTTATGTCTTGGCAGGCTCGACTTGTTCTGTCACAAAGTTGTAGAATATTTATTGGTCTAGTTTTACACACTTTATTTTTAATAGTTCCCCATAAATAAAAATCTAATGGTGTGATATCGGGGGATGTAGGTCGCCATGCGATTAGGGGACTGTTACAACCTATCCATGTTCCCTGGATATTCTAATTCCATTCGCTAACCACAACTGCATTCTGTATAGGCCTAATTGATAGTACATTTCCTGCCGTACTGCAAGATCATGTAATGCCTCCCATAAATGGTAATTTAATTTTTTTGAGAGAAAGATAAAATATTCTGTTTTTAATGAAATTTCGGATTTAGCTTATTTGAACCATTCTGAACAACTTTTGTTAACAAGATTTTTTCATAAAAAAAATGCCTAATACGACTTCATTGCAGCTTATTTTAAATCGTAGTAGGCTAGCATTTTACCGTGAAGGGAAAGTAACATACCTTAAAAGTAGAATTTAGTGAGGGGTATAATCCGAAAAAAGAAATTTTTTAAATCGAAAATATATAAAACGTACTGGAGTGGTACCGCCTAAAGTGAGGCACACTGTATATTTCGAGTTACTGAAATACATATATTTTAAGAAAAGTCAGTTAAATTTGAAATGTTAATGGAGATATCAATTCAATAAGAGATAACCTTGATTTTTATATAGTATAAATAAAAATCATATTGTCGTAATATTAGATTTAATGAATATTTAAATAATATACGTTTCGCTAATCGTATTAGCTTCTTCAGTATTTGATTTATAATATAATGAAATTGAAATTTGTCATGCTGAAATTAGAAAAGTCAAAAAATTAGATGAGCGAACACAATATTAACAACCACTTGTTAACTTACATGTATATGGAAGTCATGAAGGCATTATATTACGACAAGTTATAGTTATGACACAATAAAAAGACAAAACCAGGGGAAAATAATCAACCCCAAACAAATTAAAATTTAAGACACGAACAAATTAAACATTTTGCATGCAAGCAATATACATGTGAGAATGCAAGGCTGTTTCTTATATGTATCTGTAATGCGCAGAGTGCAAAATTTGGAAATGTTATTTGTACAGGGTCGTATTTATTTAAAAATTATGAAATTTTACAAAGTAAAGCATAGATTAGAATTTATTTTTATTTTAAAGATAAAAGCAGAAAACAAATTATGAGAGAAATAATACACTTGTAAAATGTTTTTAAATTAATTAAATAGGTTATGATAAATAGAACTTAGATATTCAATATCAGTTTTATAACTTATAGCAGTCAGTTATTTCATTGGGCGCTAATAGCTAGCTGATAATAGAGTCCCTGTATACCTATAATAAGAAAGAGTTGAGACATGTGGATCCACAAATAAAAACCACTTGATTTTACATTAAACATGTACATTTAACATGGTGGGCTAATATTTCAAACACAAATGTCAATATGTCAAACGGCAAAAGTCGGTCAAAATAGTAATTTACGTTATAAGTCCGGTAAACGCAAGTTTACAGTAGCGAGTCCAAACGTTTCGGGACGAGGCGACGTAGGAGCCGAGCCTGGAATGTTGACACGAGCTACTGTAAAAGTTTACCGGACGTATGTCGTAATGCGTTTTATTTCATACTGCAATTATTAAATTTTTACTTAAAACTACAAAAATTTTTTTTTCAATTGAAAATAATAAATAGTTTGATTATTGATTTATTTCATTTGAGTCCGGTAAAATATTTTACCGGACCTGTTTATTTCATTTGAGTCCGGTAAAATGTTTTACCGGACCTGTTTATTTCATTTGAGTCCGGTAAAATGTTTTACCGGACCTGATACCGTAAAGCCTCATTTTCCGGACTAAAATCGTTAACTTAAACATGGGTTTTACGATGCAGTATGAAATAAATGTAATTCTCAGTTTAAGCTTCTAGAGATTCCGGTACATTTTCTCCAAAATTCGTGGAACTTCACAAACGTACTAGTTATTTTCGTGATTACGTGTAATGACAACCTTAAATTTGGAGCATTGCATCATTACCTGTACCAATTTACAAGTTGAAATTGAGATGAAGGGTACTTAAACTCATACTGAAAGACTAGAAAGTTATGTTGTTGAAACGTATTGACACTTTAATATTTTTACTGTGCAGGTATCTATTGGATATTCTATCTACCAACAAATTAATTAATAGAGGAAAAAATACATCAAAGTTGCAAAGAGGATTGTGTAAAAAAGGCACAAACAAATATTAGTTTTACAACAATTATACCATTAATTTTTAAGATTTCAGCAATGAATAGATACATAATTCTTAACTAATGCAGTAAAGTAAAGTTAATTGGTTGGTTGGAAATCAGATGCGTTCAGTCCAATAATAATTAAAGAAACAATATCACTTTTGCTCGTTTTATGTGTGCATTCTAGCACTTAGATGGTTCACGTTTCATGTTTAGTCCGCATTGCATGCAATAATAAAGAAAATCTTAAAAATTAACATTTTGCCAATAAATAGGAACCTGCATAATTCTTCAATAATGCACTAAACTAGTAACGTTAAGTTAGTCGATTGGTTAGAAATATGAATCAGATTCGTTTAGTTCAATAATAATTAAAAGCACATGTGGTTTCCCAATATCACTTTTGCTTGTTCTTGGAGTCTCTATTCTATCACTTTTATGGATCACGTTTCATCTTTAGTTCGCACTACATGAAATAATATAAAAAGCTGCATGAATTTCTTTGTTATATAATATGTTAATTCACAATACTGGTCCGCTAGGTTTTATGTAACTTTTCTTCGTGTGATTTTAAAGTGCTTCGTTTGAAATAGGCGTTGATCATGTACGAAATCAGTTTTACATACGTCATAAGTAATCTGAATTCAAGATTTGCTTTCAAATGTTTTTCAACCATTCTTCTTTGCCTTCCGTTTTGGAAATGAATGTAGGTAGTGAAACTCCTTGTCAGATTAATTCTATAGAGAATAAGAGATTGTCGATCACCGGGGTTATTCTCTTAGCTTAAGAATAAGTTATTTGTCACTAGTTATATGTATGTATACGTTGACAATTTTAAACTAACGTCAAAAGTCATGTCAAAATAACCTGAAATAAGGCATTCGAATAGCTTATGTCAAATTTAAATGTAATGTGATTGTTATATTATTTTTAATATTCAAGTACTCCATGGTTTGTGGATCCAACCAATCACAATGGGTTGCACCAATGACTACTCTTTCTTACTATATACAGGGACTCTAGCTAATAATTAGTAATTATATTTTAAGTAATTGCCCAGCAACGATATTCAGAAATGCTTTCCAAAGAAATTTTATGATTCACATTCGACTGCTTACAAGTTATCTATTAACTGACCATGTTTATAGGTTAACCGCAAAAAGCTTTCAACAAACTAGAGTTTCATCAAATGTGGTATCTTGTTTAAGAGGAAAGATTTTCAACAGTAATTACATAAGTGGTGATAATTTTACCTAGATTCACGAATGAGATGAGTGCTAGATGATCAAGATGTGCAATAAAAAATAATAAATAATAAAATTATAAAAAAAAATATTACCACGAATGTAATTGGGCGTGATTATTTTTTAAACAGTCCAAGTTCTAGATAGGGTTTGATAGAACTTCCAGATGAGTGTCCTGTTATTTTTAACAACTGCTGCTCACCTACTCCATTTTTAGCTGGTTGTGTTACAGCAGAAGAACGATTTGAATGGTTTGTGAAAAAATAGTCGCTGTAATCAGCTACTAGCAAATAGTCGGTGTAATTTTGATGCTATTGTTCAATTTGAACTTTTTTCTCATTACTGTTGGCTGATACGACTGTTTAAAAAATAATCAACAAAATTATATTTCTAAATAGTTATATTTAATTACCAAGTACCTGCATAAAGGCACTGAATGCTTCAGTGTTGTATACAAAATCGTCCATATCCTTTATGTACCAGAACTGTATTATAACGCTGCAATTTACAAACAGTAGCATACCGCAGCAGAAGAATTGAAATACTATATCTTTTATCGATCTTTCCTTTGTGTAAAATCCGACAAGTTTCAATAAACCAATGGAAAATTGCACAGTATTGTAGTAGTCAGCCATTTTGAGACTACGGACTAGTTCTCAAGCACTTAAATTTCTAGTGCAAAATTGTGTTACCCTATAAATAAAATGAAAGATAACACAATAACATTATAACTTTAACTACTAATATATTATTAAATGCAAAGACGAAGATAATGTTACAGTTATTTTTTCTACCGAGCAATTTTCGTACGCACGCCGATGGTTGTGGGTCAACGAAGGGGCTAAAAGCTGTCTGCAAATCTAATCTAAACGACATGAGAAGAAAGAAAGAACCAAACCGAGAAGGTCCTCGGCCGCAAATTCTCTCAAAGCTGTTAGCATTTGGAAGGTAATGTATCGGACTAATTACGAGCTTTTTCAGCAGTTAATCAACTTAAGTTCGGCTTTAAAGCAAACATCTAGTCGCGTTTTTAGATCTAATATAGTAAGTATACTAGTATGTCTGCGATCAGTATTTTTCATTTCCCATAAGCTCAACATTGAAATAAAATTTCTCCCCCCCCCCTACCCGAGATATCTCCCTCAATAAAATTTTTGAGTATATATTGACTGCGTGGTATCAGTTGTGAGTAAGAGGGATATGTCGCCGGTGAACATGATCAAAATCATTAGTCATTTTTGAGAAAAACATTGTCGTTTATTCGGTTTTTTTTTGAGTAGTTGGACCTCCTCACATCGGATTGTACAGCTCAGTGAAATCAAAGTTTGATACCATCATTCCAAAGCTTTATAGTACATTTCCGTAAATTTTCAGTAAAAATATAATAAGTACTTGAAAATATTTGAAAAAATGTTCCGCAGCTATTTTTTTTAATGAAAGTATGAGTGCCTGTCAACTGAAAAAATCCCGACTACAAAGGAGGAGATTTTTTTTCTTAGAGGCATTCACAAATTGATAGAAAACATTACGAATAGAAAAACACACTAAAGAAAACAAATTATTAAAAATAATAACAAAACTAATATCTAAATACTAAAGTTTTACTACTTTTTGTGATGACGGTGACATAAGTGGAAATTTACCGGTAAATTTCCAAAGATTTCCGATTATCAATGATCACCGTTGCTATGGAAACTTTCCAATTAAATATGAATCAGGGATATTCTCATGGACATTTGACCGTAACTACCGCCGCTATTTGTGGACCATTCATACTTACATAGGTACATAAACGGAAATGAATTTTCGCCCAATCGTCTCTAAAGCACTCTCTTAACTCGGTCAATGAAAACAAAAGTACCGAACAGAGAATACGTTCACATCCCGAAACGTAAAGTCAATTCATCCAGAGTAGGATCTGCTCAACACACTCTAGGCTAGTGACTTATCTTACAATTGTTGAGCACTTAACTTCGATCAACCACCCCTACACGTTTCTACAGGTATAAACTTTTATAAGTATGCATCTTCAGCTTTAGAGTAAAACGCCACCCATTTCTCACTGTAGCTATTCAGGAGTACCTTCCCAGTCTGTGGCATGTAATAGCGGGTTTCTTACATGTAGAACAAGTGGAGAAGTAAAGTTAGAAGTTTAAAAATACCGCTTTCAATCGCACAGGTGTCGCTGTATTTCCAAATAAACACATAATGTTCATTATAGTTTTATAAGAAGCTCAAGCTTTTATAGGTTGGTAGATTTGATTGTTTGTAGCTTCACACACGGATAATGAATACTTTATCACTTAATAATTGAAACGTATTAAAATTGTTTTAAGCTCACAATTTGGCTCTGTTTGCAGTGCGAAATATTTAACCAAGTCAATAAAGCACAGAGTTAAGATATTTTATGTAATTGCAATTTAAACAGTAATAAAAGTCGTAAATGCATTGGTAATGAGATGCAAGAAGCAGTAATTACACAGATAAAGGCACGCATAAGCAAAGCATATTTCAGAGGGTTTGAATTTGAAGTTTGAGTAGTAAAGTAATATAATTAAAATAATAGGTTCGTGCATACTGAAAGCCAGACCAAACGAAATTAATTGACACAAAAGGTTTGTTATGTACATACTAAATGAGCGTAGTTATTAATAAAAGCACAAACCGGTGAAAAGGTAAGCAACCTGGAAGGTAGATGAAATCAAGCTAAAGATAAAATATATATTGCAAAGAGCAGTCCAGAAAATTAGGCAACGGAAGATTTAATATTAGCAGATCGCGGTATCATAGCAATGTGATACTGTTTTGTTTTTAATAAGACAGAACAATTGAAATTAAATTATAAGAAGCTTGGGCAAAATTTGTGCCTCCTTTTAATTAATGTTTTAACAATAAAAACTGTTTTAAACAATTAAAAAGTATACAGTTTCATTACCCAAGTTACTGTGCACCAGTGATATCATTTGTGGCAAGTTCCGCCACGATAAAATTATAAATTCTCCAATTCATCTGCGACTGAAAAACGGCAGCCGATCACCTGAGTTTTCCGAGGATCGATTTCGGCCTATTTAAGCATCCGAACCCAGAGGTCTGCAGTCTAACACATAAAGGGAGTCTGCAAGAGCATCCTGAACCAGCATTGGCAACCGAGGAAGCGGCTCCAACAGCAAAACTCTAACGGCGTCACCTGCGCCTTCGTCGGTCCAAGTTCGAGCAAAAATTCCAAGGTACGCTCTAGCTATAATTGAGTGTTGAGACATCGGGAAAGTTGTTGAACTCCGAGAATAGAACCTGCAGAAGCATATCGCATTTCCAAAAGTCCAACTACGCCCCAATTTTCATAACTAGCATAGCGTCATCAAAATCTGCGAATTTTCAAGAATTTCCAAGCCACCAAAGCAAGTGATTGTTGGCGTCTATCTACGTCACACCTATAAACCAATTCGTTGTTTTGTTGCCAAGTGCGATAATTAAATCAATTTACCTGAGGCTTCCTTGCTTCCTTTTACGATTTTAAACATTCAAATTGACGCGAATTGCACTGGCGAAAGTTTTGTGTTTATCTGTCAGATTGAGGTTACAAATAATACGTAGTTAGAGTCGCGCATATGAGGTACTTTGGGACGATTAGTCTAAAAACTAAAATAATTTACGAATATAGCCAAATTCTGAACCCACCTGAGAGGAGTTTTTGTGTTTTGCCGTGAGTTAGCCTAAAAAGTATTAGAGTTCAATAAAATATTAAGAAGGGGACATGTAACCATTTTATTTTGAAGAGTAATAAACACACTTTAATTTTAATTAGCCTAAAAATTACTGACAGGAAAAGTTAGCCCAATAATATAAAGTAACCTGAGAATTGTGGTACTTTTGCTCGAATTTTAAATTATATAATTTTGTACCATAATAACACAGGCAATTCATAGCAATATAGATAACCTGGTGACGGATGTTAATTTTGTCAAGGGAGATGTAAATGCAATTAGTGATTTTCTTATTTTTACTGAGCTTTCTACTATACTAACAGTTTTAATTATTTAAGGTTTTTCCTAAGTACAAAACAGAATTCTAGAAGCTGATTCCCCTTGCGGAATATATCTGTTTTCGATATACAAGATGTCCAAGTTGAAACAAATATATACTTTTTCTCAAAAACCCACGTTTTAGCATGAAGGATGTGACAAGTTTCCTTAAGTCGCTAGCATACGTTACTCCTATTCAAAATACAGAAGATCTTCGAACTCGTATAGTTCATCGTTACTAGTCAATTCATAACTATGCTGGTTTTTTAGAACATGTAGCAAGACGATCTTTATGAAGGATAGACTTACATTATGTCTGAAGGTGGACAATTGATGTAAAAAATATGTGTTTAGAAAACCGAGCAATTTCGGAAATGTGTCTATAGGAACTGTTTTGCTTGTTTTGACAATAGAAATCATCTCTCAGAGCCCTGCACCATGCTTAGGGAACATAATATATGTTCAAACGTACAAGCAAAAGCTAGTTCTAATTAATAAAATATTTAACAATTCACATTTCTGCACGTGAATATATGAAGTTATTTTCATCTATGAAAATTTGATGACAATAACTTGGCTTGTTTTAAAATTAGAATGCAGAAATGAAAATACGCCGAGGGAGAGGAAAAGGGAGGCGCTGTGAGAAATATTTGGTGATTTCGCACTAAATACTAAAAACTAAACAGCCAAATCAGTCTAGTAGTAGTAGTAGCATTTGTGGGGAGACCAATGTGTAGCAAGTCGGCCTTCATAGGCCCTTTTTGCCAATTCTGTGGACAAGGTCTAGGCATGCAGAGTACCAGGCACCTCAGTCTTACTTAGAATTTGGTCGAGACTAATGAGTTACAACCTCAGCAAGGGATCTTTTACGTGTTACACATCATAGTGACATGGGACCCACGGCTTTATATCACTTCCGAATGATGGCATTCTGTAGAGTTTTTCATCCGCATTTTTTTTATTTTTAAAAACCTCACCGGGATCGGGAATCGAACTCTCGGGCCTTAGATCAGTAGCCAGAATGCTTACCACTGAGCTATGGAACCCGGCTCAATCAGTCTAACAAGCTTAGAAGAAATCGGTAAGTTGATTTCCTTGAAATTCAATAATAGGCACCTGCAAATTTTTTCGAAAAAGTTTTATGGGTAATGCACATTTTTCCAATTCTGCATAAATCTGTAAAAGGTGTATATCTATGTCAAAAGCAGGTATTGAATTCTACAAGTAAATCGAAATTATTCTCAATAGCTATGAAGGAAGATTTATATTACAAGTCGAGTAAACTAATTTTTACATCACGGGTACATAGGACTTCGGCGCAAGTGTTCTAGCTAAGCTGACGAGTCTGTTCCGTGACCGCAGTGATATTCCGAACCTGAGCATTTCATCAGCCAGCAGCTGTTTAAATTTACCACAGTACATTCGTTTAACGTAGACGATTAAGCATAAACCTCAATCTACCGTTTTAATCTTCCCCCCCCCCCCTCTCGGAAGGGTTACTTAGAGAAATTGCAACACATAAAAGAAGTAATACACATGGAAACCTACATTCCTATTTAAATATTATCTACCAGAACATCTTGAACCTTTCGATACCAGTAATTAATCAAGCGAAACAACCCAAGAATCCTTGAATAAATCCACTAAAAAACGGACTAAAGTAAAAATTTCGGTAATATCTTTACATGTTAACCATAAAGAAGTAATAGTTGACATAAAAACATTGTTAAAAATAATTCTCTACCAGTCTCAGCAAAACATCACTAAAAATCATCCTGGCATGCGAGAACGTTTACAGGTCTCTATCAAAATACTACCCGACAAATAAGTAGCTTTTCATACATTTCAAATCCAAACGAAAGGTAGCCCTCAGTGATCATTAAAAACATTCCACTTTCGTTAACGGAAAAAGACTTAGCGGAAGAGCTTTCTTCATATGATCTTCCTATACTCAGTATCACCAAATTTCTCAGTAGAGATAAAGAAGACAAAGCAAATGTAATTTTAGTATCACGAACATTTATTACTCATCAGTGAAAGTAGAACCAAGCAGAATATCTAGAGATACGCCACAGTGCCATAGAGGCCAGCACTATGGCCATACTGAAAATTACTGCACTTTGGAACCAAGATGCGTCAAGTGTCTGGGTAACCAGTTATATAGCAATTGTACCAGTATGCACCATTTATAGAGGAAATCGGCCAGCCAATTTTCGACGTTGCCAATATTTCCAAGAATAGAAGTTCCCCAAAAACAAATCTCATATTAATATTAAAAACTATTCGTCCAGTACTCGCACTCAAGATATCTCAGAAAGCAACCTAAAAAACTTTTACTATCTTTCAAAAACCGGCAGTCCAATTAATTACAGGCAATCTTGAAACACGAGAAAAAAAGTCATCCTCTGAAACCCCATTGGTAGTAAACAATATTCTTACCTCGATCCTCAACTTGATCCGGTCTTATTAAGACAAATAATACAATTCTTATTAACCTATCTGTTACTCGTGCTCCTTAATGGATTCTAATGTTAGTAAACTATTCATTCACTTAAATCTTCTGAACTAGAATGTAAATGGCACTAAGGCCCAACAAACGATATTTAATGCCTTTCTTGCAAGAGATAACATCGATGTAGCAAACATCAGCTAAACTCGCTTAACCACAAGTAATCTCTTCAAAATTCAAGTTATTACTGCTATCGTGCAGATAGTAAGCAAGATTCGCCTCAGAAGCGGTAGCTTTTTTGGTTAAACAAAGAATTATTCATCACAAACTTCGAAAATTAACACCACCAATCTTGAAAAAGCTGCAATCAAAGTAAAACGTGTGAACACAACTACGTCAACATAATAAGTATGTATCGACAACCCCAACAAACAACTTCTTGAAACCGCCATATATAAAGTATTTAATACCAGGAAATCCACTTTATCGATCAGTGACTTAAATTCAAAACATACAATATGGGGATGCAGAACAAACTACCTAAACTGAAAAAGCGCCATACTTTTACAAATACAAATGCTCTTTAAATATTAGCCCCGGATGAACCAATATACTTTCCGTCCGGTTTGAACCTAATATATTGGACATAATCATCTAAAAAAACCTTCAATATGCATACTTTCAAAAAGTGTATGCCGAACTCCCTTCCAACCATTTGCCGGTGATGATTTTTTTCATTTCTAACCACTCCTGCGCAAGAGCATGCTGAACTTAGACTAATAAATGGATTTCTAGATAGGGATTACTTTTAGGAAACCATGGATAAGGACCTCAAATATCCCAATAATCTAAATACTATAGAAGATATGACGTAACAGTAACACATATCACCCTCCGCGTGGGATCCGGCGCCTGGTTCCGGAGTATGTAGTGGTGCCAGGTGGTGCCTGAAATAGGGGTCTACTGCGTATCTCTGGGCTTAGTCAGCGAAGGCGGCCCAGACTTCCTAGATGGAACAACCACAACCATGATACTACCCGGAAACTGGTACATGGAGGACACCAACCCCAAAACAATCATTAACATCAACTCACGCACACTAATACAGATCAATCACAAACAGAAATAAAATACACACCATCCTCATAATTATAAATTGAAGAAAAAACGATTATGACTTAAGCGTGCTAGAAAACCCGGAGTACCCTAGCTCCAAAATAGTAATAGATGAAGGCTCTGAAATAAATTAGAAGAAAAAGGAACTGTTTCTCGCGTCATCAAGCAGCAAATCCGAGAAGCAGACTGACGTTTCCCCATGGATAAAGCTGCTAGAAAAGACCGCCGTAAAGAGAAGCGAAAAGAAAGCAAGAAGAAAGTCGAAGGCCTAAGAGGCGAGAAGAGAGGGAAAAAACGGAGGAAACTAAGGTAAAGCCAAGGTCCATCGACCCAGGCAAGCCAGGCAGAACACTGATCTCAGGAAGCGGCTAACAATGGCCCTAGAGAGGCAGGTCCAGGCGACTCTCCAAAGAGTTCCCATGGCTATCAACCTAGTGACGCTCGTAAGCTGCAGAGAGCCCTCTAGTAAAACAAGAGGTCCGAAGGCGAGGCTAGTAAAAGGGGCTGCTCTACCGAAACCCATACAACTCATCACGCACTCCACGGGACGAGTCGAGGTAACGGAAGACCAACCAGATCTTACAGGTACCCGACCAACCATCAAAAGACCTAGGAGTGACTACACTTTTCTAGAGTTATTAAAAAAAGGTCAAAATTGTACCGAAGCAAACAAAGTCAAGTTTTCTTACGCGCTAAGAAAAACTACAGCTAAGTCCCAGCGAGCAACGGAGCCGAAGCCACCTGATAGAGAGAACCACGTAGTAATCAGCTCTGACTGAACAGATGGCCAGCTTTTCCCAAAGGAGGCTGAGGCGATTACAGCGAACATAGTGGCCGAGGTATTCAGTGCCATAATGGGCCCTGAAGGGGGTTTTCAATGGCCAGAACTCCGGTTTAGAAATTCGGAACTAGTGAAACTAGGCTGTTTCTTAGTCATTGTCCAGGATAACACCACAAGGTAGCTGCTGCAGAGCTGAACACCTGTCAGTGCCGAGGTAACCACCTTACCCCAACAAGGACATCGGAGGCACCATGGCCAGAGAAGGAGGGTATTTGGTTCAAAAACCGTGAGGAGGTTAACCTGGAAAAGCTGAGGCAGACTCTTTCGATACAGAACTGCTCACTAAGAGTGGAGCAATAGAGGCATGTCCAATTTTACATCAATAATTGCCGATATTGAATCGGAACATGCACTCGTGCTACTCAATGGACGGGCGTGGTAACTTACCTTCAAAACCAAAAGATCGAAATTATAAGAGCGCCAAATGGTTCAGGCCCATATTCCCTGGTTCATTTGAGCGAACAAGTCATTAAATTGCTCAAGGTAACAATATAAACAATGAAAACGCACAGTTCGAAAAATCGTATAATGTTTCAAATAGATAATGGCTTAATAACAAGGGGAACAAAATCGATTTGTAATTACTGGCATTAACGGACAATAACAATACTATCACATAATAAATATCATATCACATATTTAAATATCACAATCTTAATAGATCAAACCTGAGACAGTGTGCATAGGAAAACGCAGCTCTTGCCGAGTAAATATAAAAGCAATTTTTCAAACTGAATTAATTTAAAACTGTAAATTAGCCAAAGCAGAATATTTTGAAGCATCCCGTATACTGAATAAACGTTAGTACGTTGCTGCGTTCCACCCTTAATGATTTAATTGAACTTCGCGAATACTCACACATTTAGATATCTGTATGTTTTATCGGTAACCTTATGATATGCTGGGATCGCTTTTCCAGCCAGCAAACTTGATATGGCGATAATTATAAGAACAAACGTAAGTAGTGTAACCATCCACTCAGCTACTTTTGTTGCATGCTAATCGACGTTATTTATACCTGAATTAAACTCAACTGAAAGCCTGCGCTAAAGTCGAAGGCATATGAATTTATAGATCAAGTAAACATCATTAGGCTCAAACCCCATCCAACACGCGGTGAAGGTGATGTTAGATTCCAGCCGCTTCTGCCAGCACGGAAGCGGACACCGGAAGCTAATTCGGGTACTGCTCGTCCCAATCAGGGCAGCGGGAATGAGTCCAGTCGAAAACCCCAAGCCAACAGGCTAATCTGAAGACTTTTTTTCTACTTGAATAGAGCAGCCCGTAGGGTGAAGGCTATATATTAAATTGCGATGAACTGCCTGTGTTATTATGATACAAAATTAAATAATTTATTCGAGCAAAAACACCACCATTCTCATGTTACTTTATATTATGGTGCTAACTTTGCATGTCAGTAATTTTCTGGCTAAGTAAAAATAAAGCGTATTTATTACTTTACAAAATAAAATGGTTAACTGCCCCTTTTTTATATTTTATTGAACTGCAATACTTTTTAGGCTAACTCACGGAAAAACACAAACTCCTCTCAAGTGGCTTCAGAATTTGGCTATTTTGATAAATTATTTTAAATTTTAGACTAATCGTCCCAAAGTAGCTCATATGGGCGTCTTTAACTACGTATTATTTGTAACCTCAATCTGACAGATAAACACAGAACTTTCGCCAGTGCAATTACCATCAATTTTAATGTTTAAATTCGTGAAATGAAGCAAGTAAATCTCAGGTAAATTGATTTAATTATCGCGCTTGGCAATAAACCTCCACGAATTTGTTTTTAGGTGTGACATAGATAGACGCCAACAATCACTTGTTTTTGGTGGCTTGGAAATTCTTGCAAATTTACAGATTCTGATGACGCTATGCTATTTATGAAAATTGGGGCGCAGCTGGATTCTTGGAAATACGATATGCTTATTCTGCAGGTTTTATTCTCGGAGTTCAACAACTTTCCCGAGGTCTCAACACTCAATTATAGCTAGATCGTACCCTCATTTTAATTATATTATCTTACTCAAACTTCAAATTAAACCTTATGAAATATGCTTTGCTTATTTGTGCCTTTATCCGTTTAATTACTGCTTCTTGCATCTTATTACCAATTCATTTAATACTTCTATTGCTGTTTAAATGGCAATTACATAAAATACCTTAACTCTGTGCTTTATTGACTTGGTTAAATATTTCGCACTGCAAACAGCCAAATTGTAAACTTAAAACCATTTCAATATATATATTCCAAATTAGCAAATTGAACAACAAACGATGAAATGCCTTACCTGAAAGAATCTGCGAGAATCTCACACAAAAATGTGCTCACGCAAACAATTTATATCTGCATGGTTTTGGGTTGAACATATGGCTCAATCGATTATCCTACATTAGCCTGATCTAGCTAGTAGTTCCACTAATGCAACAATTCTTTTCAGGAAAGATCAAAGAGCCCGACGGCGAAAGAAACGGCACAAGAAGCAAAACGAACGTTTAACGCCTTTGTAACATTTTTGGCGAGTCGGAAATGACGCCAAATTACATCGCCATCAAGCGACAACTATTACTGCCCTCGGCGGAAAAGTTGCAGTTTAGTAGGAAACTGTATTAAGTAGAAAATTGCAGCTTGCAGGTAACCTGCCTTCGACAAGACACACATGTGTAGAACCAATTGCCTAATAGCTAGGCGTTTCTCTCCGTAGAAATTACTAAATAAATTACGAAATGACAATAAATTGGTCTCACCAATATTTCTTAATCTTCATGGTTAGCAGAGATACCGTTCGAGCTTTGGAGAAGTCTAGGTGGCAGCTCTAGTACCAGTTGGTAACACTCGCAGTGCGAAGAGTGCCGAAATGGAAGGGAGCCGTCCGCCAGGACTCTTTTGAGGCCAGCGTATCAAAGCAGACCAAGAAGGACGACTAAAAAGGCTACTGATACCGCACCTTTAACTCTTCATAATGGATTTACTGCGGGTAAACCGGAGCAATCTCCAGCATAGCAGTGTCGTTACGGCAAAGCTCATAAGAGCTCTAACTGGCAGAAGAGAAATAGTCCTAATTTAAGTACCGTATATTTAGAGGAATACGGCCAGGGGAATGAAGATGGCCAACTACGATGTAGTGGTTGGCAAGAAAGTGGACGATCGACGAACCTCTATCACGGAGTCCAGAGATCTTGGCATGGTACCACTACCGCAGCTGGGAACAAACTGCAGTAGTCCTGCAGCATTAGGTAAGTGGTAGTAATCATAAAGCAGTAGAAGGAATTGCGTACTTTCCCTCCGATAAAGCGCGTATACCTACGGAGAAATTCGAAAGCTTAATGTCGTTTGCAAGAAATAAAGCTCTCCCGATAATAATAGGATCTGACGGCAGCCAAATCTGTTACCACAAAACGACTTTACGACATAATCGGAATTTTAATCGAATACGCAGCCCCAACCCTCGTTACGAGATGTTCCGTAACAAGGTGCTTCAGCTTTAGACGCTCAGTGAAAAAGGTCGTGGTTCTAATACTACCTGAAAGTTAGGGCTGTGCTTCTACAAAAAAGGGTAAATGATGTTAACTAAAAGGACCCCACCACATTAGACAGAATTCTGGAAAACATTAACAACAGATGGGCCCACTTGAATGTGGAAGGAGTAGGCTTTTCGACAATCAGCTTGGCAGAGTTTGGTCGACGCACCACGTACAACACCGACTTACGTTACAAAAACAACTCATCGAAGCAGCTGCTAAACTCCTTTTACAACTGAAAAGTACACACATAACGCATGCAAATATTATAAACATAAATGAAAAGCATAAATACTTAACATGGGACTCTATTGAAATAATAAATATATGTATAGCAATGGACATGAAATGTTGACTAGTTACATTGAAAAAAATCAAAGAGGTTATGTTAAATTAAATTGCGTAACACGTTCACTTAACTACACACAACAAACTCTACTGCAAAGACATTAAATTTGGCAAAACCAACAATTCTAACAATAACGGTAATATTGCACCAAATTGTTCAACACTTTTGACGAAATGTTTACTATGCGTTATACACACTAAATCTAATAGATATTAACAGGTTACCTGAAGAAGATTCGCTGGCTGCATCTGACGTGCGGCACTGTAGGTGTTCGCCTTTTTCCCAAACAAACTGCTCTAAGATGCCTGAAGAAGTTGCACAATAGCAACGAGGAAGTTTTTGACGAAGACGGTCTGGTTCTAACATCCTCTAACGAAGGTAGATTGAACTCCGAAGCGGTACGGCAAATTTTGAAACGACCAACGGAAGTTCTGTATGCCCCAATAAGCTTATGACTAATATTCCCAATAATAATCCGTCTTACGACGTAATTTGAAGTTGCCACTTAACGATAGACGGAAATTCAGAGCTTACGATGGCATAAATGCCCAACAGCAACCCCAAAACCGACATCACGACGCGTGCATCACTCCTCCAGAAAGCACCAAAAATTAGCCAAACACACACATTATTTGAAGCGAAATTACAAGGCTCCCCCGGTCACAAAGCAATGCGAGTCAGCACACACGTGTTGTTTGGTTCAAAGATGGACGGTAATTGAATTTAGAAAAGCGCAAGAAGTTCGATGGTGACTACAGCGTCCCAAAATGCATCTCACTCCTGCAATGACAGGTTAAATCTTCTGTCGCATAATTGCACCACTAAACGTAATATTTGACTCAACAACCTGTACGAAACTCGTGGAAGCCCCAAGTGCTTCATCGCGCCTTCTCGTCGCCGTGAAAACAATAAAGAAAGCGATAACGGGCCACGTCACTGTAACCGCTGCAGAAAGCACAAAGCATATGGTCACCCCAACCGCTCGCGGAAAATTCGAGCATAACCCAAAAGCTAATTAAGCGAATTACAGGGAGCTAGAGTGTGTTGAACAACAAGAATGAATTCTGAGAAATCGAGAAGCTGAAACTGCCTTGCTTGCACAAAAGAACAAAGCGTAAACTTTATAACTGAACTTCAGCGAATATAAGGGGTCTGTGATACGTCAGCATATGAAGAATTAAATCTCGATGAATATGCAAGAACTGTGATGCGTTAATATTTCGGCAGGCGGAAAGAAATATCCAACAGAGTCAAGGATTGATAACATTATTAATTTTAGGCTAAAAATATTACGAAAATAAGTTTGTTAAGGACTGAAATATTGAGGATTTGGGCAAATTGTTCTAACAGTCCACGGATTTTGAGCTAATGAACAAACGTATGGGGTCCACTTCTGTCAATAGATTCCGAAAGGAGGTAATTGACATGACAGTAGCCTCTAGGTGTTTGTAAAAAAATATTCAAAATTGGAAAGTTACGTCAGATATAGTGATATTTGACCATCGTTTGATCAAAATGGAAAATAATTTTGACAGGCCCCTGAAAATCCTTTACTGTGATAATAATATATTTTCGACTTACTAAAGAAGTCAGCAGACTAGATTTCCAATCTTTCACTTCAAAGTAATTAGAAAATTATATAGCAATTAAATAGTGAATATACACTAAAATATATATATTTAAATGCTAGATTTGATTAAAAGGGTAAATGTTAATCGCTTAGTACTCATTATGGATGCGCGTGTTTTTTCAGTTTATTCCTTACTAGGATTTCTAGATTATAATTTTACATCTTCTGATTATACTAAAGAACACTATATTGCTGTGCTAAAATTGTAAAAATGCTTACCCGGCCATTAATGAAGTGAAATAGTCCTTTACTCGATTTTTTTCAACTGAAAAGAAGCTGAATTGATTAAATTTCCCAACTTCGCGATTTGCAATACATACAAACTCGTGTAAGAAACCACGTCAACTAAACAATAACTCAGATACTTGACATATCTTATGCAAAAAAATGTATAGGTAATCGTTGCAAACTTGGAAACTACTGGATGAGAGTTAGAACTGCAATTAAATATCTCGATAATAATTTATGAAACGACCAGGACAAATGGTCTTTCTTTCTCTAAATACGTAGATATCATTCTCCTTATTGCTTCTACGAATTTACGTTCATGTAAACCACGCATGCTGTAGAAATGCTTTGGGTCGTTCGGCATTATGTAATCGATTAACCTTTAAAATATTCGTCTCCAACAAACTATCTCTCGGCGTAAACTGCTATCAAATCATTTCCTCCTCCTCCTCTTCAACCTGTTTGCATCCGCTGCTGAATATATAGGCCTCTCCCACATTTCGCCAATCTTGGCGAAATCAAATTATATTCGTTCAGGTAATTGTTGTTACTATCAAAACATTTATTTAAACTTTTAAACAATAGTTTTCTTGAATTTTTGCTAATGGCATATTTTCCTGTAGCTTTAAAATACATGCACAGTAATATTAGCTATGTATTCGGATTTTTTTCACTTAAAAATTATAGAAACACTTACACACGTTAAAAAAAGGTTCTACAAAATTGCTAATTAGTTAATCTTAACGTATGCCTCTAAAAATTCGAATGCTACACTGCTATGTCTTTGCGATCTTATATTATGGGCTCGAAGCATGGACCCTCACTGAAGCGTTATTGAAAAAACTGGAGGCGTTCGAGATGTGGGTTTATCGCCGCATTCTTCGCATATCATGGACGGACCACGTTACCAACGAAGAGGTACTGAGAAGAATGCGCAAAGATAAGGAGGTTATAATCACAATTAAACGGAGAAAGCTCCTATATTTTGGTCATGTTATGAGGAACGATAAATACCACATATTGCAATTGATACTGCAGGGCAAGGTAGAGGGAAGAAGAGCGCCAGGCAGGAGAAGACATTCATGGTTGTACAACTTGAGAAAATGGTTCGGTCAAACTTCCATAGAACTATTTAGAAAAGCCACCGATAGAGTCAAAATTGTCATGTTGATCGCCAACGTCCGAAACGGATAGGGCACGATAAGAAGAAGAAGAAGGAGATAACGTCCGAGCTTTGGAGAAGACTCGGTGGCAGCTCTACTACCAGTTGGTAACTCTCGCAGTGCAAAGGGTGTCGATCTGGAGCGGAGCAGTTCGCCAAGACTCTTCCGAGGATGGCGTGTCAAACCAGGCCAAGAAGGACGACTAGAAAGATCACTGATCCCGCACAGTTAACCCCCCACAATGGATTTATTGCGGGTAAGCCAGATCAATCTCCAGCACAGTAGGGGCGTTTTTGGCATAGCTGATAAGAGCCCTAACTGGCTGGAGGAAAATAGTCCTAATTCAAAAACCGTATATTTACAGGAATAAGGTCAGAAGACTGAGGATGGCCAACTACAATGTAGTAGTTGGCAAGGAAGTGGATGATCGAGCCAGGACCTGTATCATGCTATCCAGGAATCTCGGCATAGTACCACTACCGCAGCTGGGAACCAAACACTTCACTGTAGTGGTCCTGGAGCATCATGTAGGTGCTAGTAATCATAAGGTAATAAGTAGTCGGAAATGCGTATTTTTTTCCTCCGATGAAGCGCCTATACTTACGGAGTAATTTGAACAGTTAATATTATTCTTCAAGTTTCTTAAAGGTATACAAGGCCAGCGTAGCAATGGGATGTGTCCCAAAACAATGAAAGGTGCCAGCGTGGTCTTTATTTCCAATATGGGAGGGGAAGAATACACGCCAAATCATTTAGGCCTATTAGTATTACATCCTTTCTTTTAAAGACCTTAGAAAGGATTATTGAAATGCATCTAATAGAAAGGGTAATAGAAACATCCATTTCACAGACGTAACAGATCGACCTAAACTGCACTTCACGGTGTCGTGAAAGACCACTACACTATAGAGAATCGGTTCTCGCAGTATTTTTGACATTAAAGGAGCATTTGACAAGGCAAGATCGGATATAATATCTCAAGCCTTACAGGCCAGAGGAACCGTTTTGATCAGTTGGGTGTGTTCAACGCTGAAACAAAAAACCGTGACGGTGAACCTAGAAGACCGTTCAGTGAGGGCCGGGGTGACGGGAGGTTGCCCACAAGGCCTCTCACCTCACTTATGGTGCTTTATAATGAACGGTCTACTGGAATACCTAACGGCAGAAGGCTTCTATGCGCAAGCATACGCAGATTGTGGACTGGTACTTGTAACTTGCAAGTCCCTAAGCGTCGTTTCCAAGATTATTTATAGATGGTGTGACAAGAAAGGTCGGTCGGTAAACCCACTAAAGACTAAGATCACTCTTCACAAAAAAAAAGGAAACTTCAGGGTCTGAGAATACCCATAATGAAAGAAAAACCACTTGCACTAGTACAAGTGGTTAAGTAATCCTTGACAGCAAACTAAGTTGAAGGTCGCATGTCGACAGGACTGTCGATAGCGACCTTGTCGCAGTTGCGCAGAACGATAGGCAGAAACTGGAAAATAAACACAGCTTCTGTACTGGTTGTACACATTGGTAGTAAGACCAAAAGTTCAATACAGCTCAGTGGTCTGGTGGCCTAGTGTAGACCGCCTCAGCATTTCTGTCTTCTTCTTCTTCTTCTTCCTAGCTTCTCAAGGTCGACTGCTGGACATAAGCCTCCTCCATTTTCTTCCATGTGTCTCTGTTTTGGGCCTTCAGCATCCAATTTCGCACCGCTATTTCTTTTAGGTCAGCTCGCCATCTTGTTTGAGGTCGTCCAACACTTCTTCTGGTTTCTCGGGGTCGCCACTGTAGTATTGCTTTCGTCCATTTATTACTATCTCGGCAATATGACCGGCCCAGCGCCATTTTAGTTGTGCAATTTTTTCGATAACATCTTCGACCCTCGTCCTGGCTCTTATATCTTCATTCCGAATTCTATCTCTGAGGCTAATTCCGAGCATGGCTCTCTCCATTGCTCGTTGACAAATTCTCAACCTTTTTGTTGTGTTTTGTTAGCGTTGCTGTTTCCATTCCGTATGTAGCCATGGGAAGGATACATGTGTTGTATACCTTTCGTTTGAGATTGTTTGGTATTTCAGAGTTTCTGAAAATATAACTGAGTTTCGCGAAAGCTGCCCATGTGAGACTGATTCTTCTATTGAGCTCAGCGGTTTGGTTATTTTTACCCATTTTGATATTATGTTTTAGGTAATTGTACTCTTGGACATTTTCGAGGGTTTGGTTTCTCAGAGTGACATTTATATTTTCAGAACTCACAATTTTTGTTTTTCCTACATTCATTGTCAAACCTATAGTTTGAGTGGCTTCGTCTAATTGTTTTATCATGTCTCTTAGTTCTTGTGCGCTGTTACTGATCAAAACTATATCGTCCGCGAATCGCAGATTATTTAGTCTTGTCTCGTCGATGTTGATACCTTTATGCTGCCAGGGTAGCGTCTTGAATACGTCCACGAGGGCAAGGGTAAACAATTTGGGAGAGATCGTATCCCCTTGTCTCACTCCTCTCTTTACTGGGATTTCATGGATCTCAAGATCTTCATTAATTTTTACTTTAAGCGAGGCATTTTCGTAGATGTGCTTGACAAGCGTGATATATCTTGAGTCAATCCGTGCCCTTGCCATTCCTTCTAGTACTGCCCATCTTTCCACAGAGGCGAACGCCTTATGATAATCGATAAAAGCGATGTGGACTGGGATGTTGTATTCCGCACATTTTTCGATTAGTGTTTTAACTACTTGAATGTGGTCAGTTGTACTAAAACCTCTTCTGAAACCTTCTTGCTCGATTGGTTGATAGAAGTCGAACTTAGTGGTGAGTCGGTTGGTCAGTATCTTTGTAAGGAGTTTATAGCAGATCGATAATAAGCTGATAGGTCGGTAGTTTTCCAGATTTGTGGTGTCACCTTTCTTATATATCAAAATTACTTCAGCATTTTGCCATGATTTGGGTATGTGTCCGTCGACAACACACCTATTCATCAGCTTAAGCATTGCCTTTTCAAGGGTTCTTCCTCCCACTTTGAGCATTTCGCTAGTAATACGATCTTCTCCTGGAGCTTTACATGTCTTCATTTGTTTTATAGCTGTTCTTAACTCTGCTGTGTCTATCTCTGGTAGATCTTCAGATCCAATGTTCGTAATTGTACCCCTAGCATGCTGGGTCTCTCGTAACTCATCCGTAATGTGTGCCTGTTGGTTATATAATTTACGGTAGAAACTTTGAACGGTATTTACAATTTCTTTTCTGTCTGTTACAATTACTTCTTCGTCATTTTTTAATTTCTTGATAATCAGCATCCCTCTACTTCTTTTGGATCTTAATACTTTCACATTTGTGTTCCTTTCTATTAGTTCTTCAATCATACGAGTATTATATCTTCTCAAGTCTTTTCGGATTTCTTTTTTCACTTTCTTGTTTAGCTGCTCATAATCGGGCGAATCTCTATCTGTCTCCCTTCGTTCTGTTATAAGGCGGGATGTTGCAGCGCTAAACTTCTGATCTTTCTTGGGCATCTGAAAGCAGACTTGTTTCACGGCAGTATTGATGCTACTTGCTATTTTGTCCGATAACTCGTTTAGTTCTAATTCGTCTAGCTTTTCTATGGGCTCTAGCTTGCGTTCGATTATCCTGTTGTACTCTTGTTCTTTCTTTTTCAGGTCTAATATTGATGGTGTAATTTTCTTTTCGATTTGTTTTTTCCTTTCTAGGTAAGTGTTTATGCTTATTCTTGCTCTAACAAGTCTATGGTCACTGCCCGTACTGAATCGGTTTACAACTGTGACATCTTCACATATACTCCTTACGGAAGTAGAGATATAGTCAATCTCGTTTTTCACTTTACCATCGGAGCTTTTCCAGGTCCACTTCCTTTGTGGCGGTTTTTTAAAAAAGGTGTTCATGCAGTAAATGTTCTCCCTGCATAAAAACTCAAGCATTAACTGTCCCCTTGGGGCTTCCCAGTGCGAATGTACCGATGTTCACTGGGTCTGATATCGCTCTAGGTCCAATTTTAGCGTTAAAGTCGCCCATTACGACTTTAAACTTGATTTTTCCTGAATGTACAGCCATTGAGGGGTCTTCATAGAATTTTTGAACATTTTCATCTGTTGACTGGCCTGTTGGAGCATACCCTTGAACTACTTGTATGCTCAGTTTTTTGTTAAGTTTCAGCATAATGTACATTACTCGGTTCGAAACGGCTGTTACTTTACTCACGAGGTGCTTTATCTTATTGTGAATCATGATGGCTATTCCCTCCAAAGTGAGAGTTATCATCTTTATTTCGTTGGCATAACAAGTGCCCAGATTTTAGAACTGTGGTAGATTCTCCTCTTAGCCTTGTCTCACATAGTCCGATTATGTGCCATTTTAAGTTTTGGAGCTCGTTTTCTAGACTTACTAGGTGTTCTTTTAGTCTCATTGTGCGGATATTGTATGTTGCGATCAGGATGGTCTTTTTGTGTTTTCTGTTTGTGTCTAGTTTGGGTTTGATTTTGTTCGAATTTTTGCCCCCCCCCGAGTTTGTGGAGCAGACTGGTATACCAGTGCGAGATTGTGAGTTTTTTGCTCTACTCGCCTGAGGTCTCTTTTTCAAATTCGACATTATTCATGGAGGGATGTTGGCATTACAAGGCCGCGCTTGCCACTGCGTGTTGGCCAGGGGAGGATGCATGTAGGATTTAAATATGGAGTATCTAGGATCCATGGAGCTGGGACATGAATCATCTCAAAGTTCGGGGGTGAGAGAGATTCACGGCTCACGTGGGCAGGGTCGCTTCCCTGAAGTAGACCTGTTTCCGCCGGGATCGCAGAGAGTGTCTACCAGCTACCCTGCAGCATTTCTGTAATACTGAGAAAAGTTTAACGACTAGCTTGCCCCAGAATTACAGGGCAATGAGGATAACCCCAACAGCCGCAATTGTAATATTGGGACTCCCGGGTCTTCACACTTGAATAAAGAGAGAGGCCATGGCTACCCACCTCAGAATGCGGGATACGGGGCTTTTAAATAATCAGGGAGTTCGCAGGAGCCACGCAAGGTTCACAGATGTGGCTAGAGAAATACCTCATCAGCCTACAGAGTAACCGAAGTAGAAGCCCGGCTACGGTTAGAAATATGATACTCTCTCACTATCCCAACAAGGAAACAAGGGGAACAAAAAAGGGTTTAGCTCCAGCCGAATGCCTTGATATGCTACATGGACGGTTCTCCAGTAGCGAAAAGACAATCCTATTGAGCAGGAATTTATATGGATATGGGTCCAGGGACACACAGGGGTCCAAGGCAACCAAAAGGCAGACGAACTAGCCAAAGTTGGAGGCGACTGAAGTATAGAACTTTTGGAGCACCTACGCTTCGAGTTAAACTCCCTACCCTGTGCCGATATTTTGATCTTTATTGGAAAGTCAAGAAGGTTTAAGCAAGGAAAGAAGCCCATCAAACAGAATGATAATTAAGGTGGTTGAAGGGTGCAGTTAGCCAAAGGGCCTATTGTGGAGTACTTGCTAGACTACTACTACTACTAACACATATCAAAACCTGTATTATAGCAGAAAGCAGCCACACAGCTACAACAGTATAGAAGAATATACGATCTGTCAATTATAACATACCACCAATACATATAATTAACTCAATAAAACTAAACAGTCAAATGCGAAGAGAATGGCAGCCGACCAAGATTCCAACTGACGAAGAAAAATGCTAAGCTTTCGGCGATCATTTATCAGAAACTTTTACTTCGCATAGATGTTAGAATTCGGGGTTTGGTAATATAATATTCTCAGGCATATAGAAACCTATCAACCAAGTCCTGGAGATAACACGAAGTCAACTTTCCTTAACGAATTATCTTCTATAATAAAAAAGCTGCCAGTAAACAAATCTTCTAGACATGATAAAACATCCAACATCACACTGAAAATGTATCAATAAAAGCTCTAGCATATCCAACTACCACATATAATGCATGGTTAGGGACCTGCTACTTTCCGAAAACGTAGAAGCACGCGTTCATTCTTCTGTTTCCTAAACCGGGAAAAATAAGCGAATCCATTTTGGTTACAGACTTATTAGTCTTTTAACGATTTAAAAACGTTTCGAAATAATAATCTATTTTTGACTCATTAAGGAAGTTACCAGACTAGAACGATTTCCATCCTTTCAGTTCGGGTATCGAAAGGGCCACTCTACTTGCTATCAGCTGCAGAGGATTGTCGAGGTAATAAAAACGGGGTTTCGAAAATAAACAATACACAGTAGCGTTATTATTGGACTTCGCACAGGCTTTCGACCCAGTGTGGCTTGAAGGTCTTAAATACAAAATCTTCCATTTCGAAATTCCAGAGTATATTAAAGCTATTTTATTTTTCTATCTCGGAAAATGTAAAAACTTAAAACGATCAAACATTCAATCACCGAATCGTTAAAGGTGCACGTCGTTTTGTGAACAAAGCGCATGATTGTTGGTGGAAAACTTTTTGTTGTACGTCCAGACGTTTAGCAACCTCGTAATCGCAGATGCGCGATATTTGTGGAATTCTTGAAAATGTTCTAGTGACACAGGCGACCTCCAATCACATACGCGCTCCAGAGATAAATCAATAAGAAATATGTGTTTTTATCTTAAAAAAAAACAGACTGTATAACAAAGGAGGTAAATAAAAAGAATCTCTTTTTAAATTACCGTTATATTTACTTGGAAATATAATTCGTTTAATTTTGAGCCAATTATCATCCCTTAAATTTAGGACATCGGCTAATACTGTACCATATAGCGAGTCACGATTATCGATTTGGTACAAGTTAACTTGGTTTTACTTCACGTGTCAAATAAACCAATTTAGAAATGTCGTACGTTTTAAGCAAAAAATGCAACAAAAATTGTGTTTGGGACAATCATTGATCCTTAGCATTAATATTCACGTAATAAAATATAGTATGATCAAAAAGTATTTTCATCTGGTATGGGGAATATTTCCTAATTTATGAATGCAACTATAACTCACTTACAAAGCAAATTATATTCCATGGCCACATCTTGTTACAACACATATTACGTGCATCGTTTCTTCATGTGCTTAAAATTTAAAATAAAATACAATTTTAAACAAACTATGAAATTAGTTTGTTTCAAATTTTGTCAAAATTTTAAACACGATGCACGTAATATGTGCTAACGCGATAAAAAGAACCACAGTGTATATTTATTTATGTATGCTTTATATTTTCTTCCCAAATTAGTTCGTAGTACCCCTAATAATATAATTATTACTAATATAATTTTTTAAGAATATCATTTCGTATATAATCCCAACACAAGAAAACTCCACGAGACCGTAGGGCGAGTTTTATTTTCAGCTTTGGAATTATACCTCATTATATTAATGAAAAAAATCATGGACAATAAGCATACTTACTTATTATAATACGCCTGATAAAGCATAGCATTATAATTATTTTACATTATTTTTTTCTCCTAGAAAACTATCAACATTTTAAGTTACATTTTCATTTACTGCACCTTGTTTAAGTCTAGGACGACAGCTTTGGTGCTTCATTCTAAATATGCACTAAAAACGTTATTCTAAAATAGTTGTAATAATTTTTTCAAAATACTGCTTTTTTTAATTTATACGGGCTTATAAAGATAACTCGGCGCCTCGTGGTACGGCTATCACGGAAAAAAGTTGGTCCCGGCGGTCATACAACATCATGACAGTCGTTAGTGGGGTTGGAAGTCCTCATAACTGCACAGCGACGCCTATAATTGGCCTAACGGCTGTTAGCTGAGTGCGAATTAAATAAATTAAATAAATAAATAACAAGAATGTGTCAATGAATATATCAAAGATATTTCAAAACGACGGTTTAGTTATAAAATATTGCAATTTTAAGAATCTTAGTTCAAAGTAATTAGAAAATTATATAGCAATTAAATAGTGAATATGCACTAAAATGCATAAATGCTAGAATTTTATTAAAAGGGTAAAAGTTAATCATTTAGTACCCGTTATTGGTATACATGTTTTTTCAATTTACTCCTTACTAGAATATCTAGATTATAATTTTAGTTCTTCTGGTATTATAGTAAGAAACACATTATTGCTGTGTTGCTAAAATTGTAAAAATGCTTACCTGACCGATAATGAAGTAAAAAGGTCGTTTAATCCATTTGGTTTGGAATTAATTAAACTTTCCAGCTACCCGGCTTGCAATACATACACACTCGTGTAAGAAACCACGTCAACTAAACAATAACTCAGTTACTAAGCATATCTTATGCAAAAAATGTATAGGTAATCGTTGCAAACTTGGAAACTACTCGACGAGAGTTAGAACTGCAATTAAATATATCGATAATAATTTATGAAACAACCAGGAGAAATTGTCTTTCTTTCTCTAAATACGTGGATATCATTATCCTTGTTGCTTATACGAATTTACGTACATATAAGCCACGTATGCTGTAGAAATGCTTAAGAAGTGGGTCGTACGACATTATGTAATCGATTAACCTTTAAAATATTTTTCTGCAACAAACTATCCCTCGGCGTAAACTACTATCAAGTTATATATGTTCGGGTAATTGTTGCTATAAAAACATTTATTTAAACAATAGTTTCCAAAATGTTTAGTAATGGCATGTTTCCATGTAGGTTTAAAATACATGCACAATAATCTTGTCTATGTATTCTGATTATTTTCAGTTAAAAGGCTAATATAGAAACTCTTACATACGTTCAGAAAATTTAAAAAAATTGCTAATTAGTTAATCCTAACGTAAGCGACATTTCACTACTTTTCCTAACAATCCAGCAGTGGATGAATAACTTTAACAACACGATATCGAAGAATTTGAAATTTCATTATCACAACATTTTAGCTCCTAACCATTAAACAATACGTAAAATAGGTAGTAGCTTATTTGTTTGCGTTTATACACTTATTATCATAAAGTAGTGTTAGCAATAAGCTACATATTGTTCGACAATCATGTGCTTCATTATGCAAGCAAGCAGTTTTGCACAACGGCTCGTCAGGTCATTTGGGGAGATTTGGTTAGCATCACCCAAAATTTCCGCCCCTTAGGCTTCAAAATGGCTGTCGAAATTATGAATTCTCTTTTTTCCTCGATTTTTATGAACTAACCAACGATTTCAGCTAATTTTTAGTCGCTGATCACAAATATGTACTTAGAAGAATTATTTGCATATGTGCTTTACAATAAATGCCCCACTTATATACTATTAATTTTAATAATTTTACTTAAGACAACGCTCTTCAGTTGAAGTGGATCACTTAAGGAAACTAGTTTCGATGACATATTCATAACAAAATGTAGTTTGTATTATTGCTAGAAAAGGAGTTAACTATTGTTTTACAAGTTTCAAGTAGCCACCCGTCATTTTTAAGAAATATCACTTTAAATGAGTAGACGATAAGTGACCAATGAAATTGAAAATTTTGGTGTGTTTTGTGTGTTGTTTGATAAAAACTTATTATCAATTATTAATTAATTATTAATTATTACTGCTTTTAACAATGCCACTACGTCGATTAGACTCTACTACAAGTTATGCACTGTTGACCTATCGCGTGCTTAGTAATAATGATACGATCTAAAAATTACATGTGGCTACTTAATATTTTGAAAACAATAGTTGACTCGATTACTATCCATAATAAAAACTACATTATGGAAAGGTTGGAAAATGATCGTAGAAACCAGCTTCTTTAAGTGATCCACTTCAAATGAACGGGAGTAATTAATCGTGCAAGTCTGAAATTGGCACATAATAATACGGGTGAGTATAGGAGTTAACAAAAGTTTTGGGACGCACGTTAGATACTCCAACTTTTACGTGTGCATACTTTGACCAGAGTAAAAAACGCAATCCCACTAATTTTCAGGGAATTTCGTGGTCCATTTCCATCTTTGGAGCTTACGAGCAAAATAATGCCAAAGTGACCGATTTCAGGCGGAGCCTTAAGTCTTACGCAGGATCTCGGGTCTCGATTGCTTAAGGAATTCCAGGGATACAAAGGTGGCCTAGAACTTATATCCACTATTAACAGAACTTGCATTTAAGAAATGATGTATTGCACTGAATAAAACCCTATTTAATGTAGAGGAAGCTGTAAAAGAAATATTAGTAAATAAATCTAAGCTATTGCACGATTTACTAGGGTAACTAAAGATGAGGATGATTAATTTTCAATCTAATCTCCCATCGGAGTCTTCTACCGTCAAAGGTGGGTGTAAATGAGGGAAACGTGTTGCAGCCATCATTATTTAACCTAGTTTTAGCACTAATCATAAGAAGAAAACAATTATTAGATAAAATATACCAATAACAGGAATTGCGAATCAGTAGCATATGCATATTACTTAAAAATAATAGCAAAAACAGACAAGTGTTAAAACAAGAAACGGACTAACGAAATATTTTGAGAAAAATACTGAAATCAGACAAGGAGGCACTGCCTTATTCAATATAGCCCTAGAAAGTGTAATACCAAAAACGGACAGTACACGCACAATAACTCATAAGGGACAAATATTAGCATATGCAGACGGTGTGGTTGTAATACCAACACCAGAGCGGAAGATGAAAGATATATCTAAAAAGTTGAAAAAGAAAGTAAAGGAAGTAGGGTTGTAGGTCAACTACATGAGGTGTAAGACATGAGTAAGTTGATATGAGGTTAACATACAATGAAAACAGGAACCAGTTTTTCAAAATTCCTCAACTCTCAGCGTCGTCGACCCCGCCCAATTTTTCAAAGCTACTAATAACTGCAAAACGCCGTCTCGGGATTTCGGCGAAGAAGCGCAATATGGGCAATAAGATAGGCATTGTAGCTTATAAAATTTAAACAGGTAATAAAATGCATAAACAGGGAAAGCGAAAGTGTACCGGATAGCGACCCTTTACGGACGGCCGTTGTGAAACTTATAGGAGCGCCGTGATGTCTGGTACACGAACAAAATAGCGCATTAAGCTACCAAAAGACTTAATAGAGAACATAACAGGCCCGCTAACAGCAAATAAAATAACGGAATCGTAAAACCCTATCAAAAGTCTTCCTCGTGAAAAACAACAGGCTCCGAATGTGTGATCAAAAAGCGCCTGGATGGCTGAAACCCCTCCAAGTTTGGTATCAAAACACGCCAAATAGAGCCAGATACATCACAAATCGCGGTTCTAGCATCGGGGCCCTTTATAAGCACAGCAAAGTTTACATTAAGATATACAAACCTTAGAGAGCAAACGCATTAGTTCGACATAGGGAGAATCACCAAACATCAGCGCTACGGCCTCTCTCGTTCAGCCGAAGTGTGTCAGCAACTTCAAAAAACTGCAAGATCTAATCCTGAGTTCGCATTTCCTAAGTGCGGTCGGATTATTGTCAAACACCCCCAGCTTTTCGAATCCAAATAATGCACCGTTCAGTGTGACCTGGTTGGACAGCATCTCCAAACAACTTAGCTACACTGATCGAACCACCCACGTTAGTCCGAGCTGCAGTCTTCCAAATCATCGCCAGAAATTTCATCATGTCCAAAGCGTCAGCTGCCCGAAACTTAATTTATTGTCGAAAAATTCAGACAAATATTTGCGGAGGTTTGGAATGAAAATACTAAGACTGATACAAGGGTCAATAAAAACTGAAGATGAAGACAGGCGCAGAATGACCAGAAAAGTAAAAATAAAAATAAAAAGGAAAAATGTAGTCCGCATTATAAAAGAACAAAAAGTGAAATAGTTTGGCTACATCAGGAAAAGTAAAAATGACTAAATGTTGAAGCAACTGACGCGATGGAAACCCTTTAGACAGAAACAACGGGGTAGGCCTAGCCTGAGATGGTGGGACACAGTAACGGCAGACAAAAGACTAGCGGAAATTAATTATAAAAAGACAGCTATGGAGGAAAATAGCCTAAAAAGCCAAAGCATATCAAAAGTTATAGAAGGGACATTTAATCAAAGACGAATAATCCACCCCAGGAAATGGATTAAAAGCTTCATACGGAAGGAACCACAACTTGCAGGATTGTAAAATCCCGATGGTATTGAAATGTGGAAATAAACATTGAATGAAGGATTCCTTTTTTAGGTTTCTCATGCACTTTACTCTATGGAAAATTATGCAGCGTGATGGAGGAAGCAGATGGTCGGTTAATATTGCATGCATGCTGAAAATGAAATAAGATCCATTTTAATCAAATGTACTGATACAGATGTTTTGGTTAAAGCATTTGACTGGAATGGGTAGGAAAAGACAAACGCCGCCATCCATCGAATAGCCTATATTAGAGAAAAAGCGCAGGATTTCTTCGGGTACACGGGTGTTTTTACACCTACGTGATAGTTTTTTCTCCTTTAATGACAGGAAAACTGCATGGGACACTGTTTTACAATAAAGAAGCTGACCTGCGATTAATTGGATAAGATAATCAGTGGTAGTAAAAATCGTAGATTAACCTCCTTAAAGTACGTACTGCACGGAAGCTCTAAAAATTTTAACTTACAGCGCAGGCCAAACTAGCTCAATTTTGGCGGCCTTGGATCGTATATTCTTATCAACTATACCACCCTGGAAATGCTTCAAAGACAAAAAAACAAATGGGCGCCAGAAACCAAATGGTTTCGAATAATATAACTAACTACAAGTGACTAGCATTTATTTATTGACGCTAAATAATCTTGCAGTCTATAATGGTAATTCAATATTAAATAATTAGAATAATTTGATCATAAAGAATGTAATAATGATAGAAATGTGCAAATTAATTGAAGGTTGCGACACGCACCAAGATCAAGAACCCCTTTCAGGTTATTAAATTAATTGTACCCGCAAATAAATCGAGTGATATTGTTAAGGTTCAAAAATCATCTACAACTTATTTATATAATTATTTGCCGTAATCTTGGTTAAAATTAACTTTTGCCATATCTTTCTTCAAGTTTAATTTTCCTTACAGCATTACTGAGCATTCAGATCTTCTGAAAATTACATTTCAATCTAAGTAAGCCATATGATAAGAATTACAGGTCTGAGACCCCTGGTGTGTAGGCTTCACTTTATGCATATTGAGTTACTAATTATCTGACCCCTTCCCAAAATTTTATTTTTGGTTATCAGTTTTTGGAAACCATTTTGGCATTCGCCATTTTTGTGCTGTTAAAGTCAGGTGCTTCGAAAATTCGCGTCTTGGAGACGTAACTTTATTGGAAATATTCGGTCCCATCTTATTGTAGGAGATTGCTTTTGTTAAGTTATGAATTCCGCGGTGATCTGGATTGGACCCCGGGAATGTTATTTGCGATGATCTCCAGCCCAAACTTTGTTTGGGGATTTTTCTTTAGCAGCACATGGACCACTTCTTTGGCGAAGCGCAGCCGTAAAGATCTAAAAGGGGTATGTGGTTTTCCTAAGTTCATTCAGTTCGATTCTATGGTTACTTGCCCTTTCAGCTTTTCTTTTCCCGCTGGGAACATACCCACAGTATTGCCGTGTGGCTACGTACCTGCAGTACTCTCTTCGCTTGGCAACGTGCCAGCAGCCCTTCCTACTTGGAGCCGAATCGAGCATTGCTCCGCCAGTCGACGCCGCTGGCTGTGGATCCTTCGAGCCTGAGTTACACGACGGGATAGTGCCGGCAAACCTCCTGCGACAGCTACTCGGTGGTCACTTGCTCCTTGACCTCCTCATTGCTCTTCGGTCCCTACTTACGGTCACGGCAGCTGGAGTGAAGCCCATCGCAAAGGTCTGTCAGATTATTATTTCCGTTTCGAACTCCCGAAACGTCAGCTCCTCCATGGAGACAATTGCGTGACAGTGCTGCAATGTGCTCGATAAACTTACGATTGTTTTACGTGTATTCTTAAGCGGTAAACTCACCTGTGGAATATATTTGATTCTGCCATTGTAACTTAATTATTAATTACGGTAGGTCTTTTAATCGACCTACAGCGATTTAGGTTATATGTACGGAGATGCCTCCGATTTCGGACTAAATCTTACCGGTATTGTACTTTGTCTCCGACCTCGGACTAATTTTTAACGGTATTGTAATTCCGTTGTGAAGTCAAGTGCATGAAAGGTATTCTTTCATTTTCAAATGTCACCTATTACACCGTTCAATAATATCACTATTTGCGCCCTGTCGTGCAAGAGAAATTATTGGTAATGCTCGCGTCACGACCGTTTTAATGCAAATTGCCTTGCAATATCGTGAATTCGCCCTTACGGAACCAAAACAAGATCTTGTAGGCCCGTGATAGCATTGGTATCATTTAATTAATAATTAAATAAAGGTTAAGCCTTGCATACTGGGTGTTCGGTTGCATTCAACATGCATTCTAAATTTTGCCTTTAATCTTAACAGTTGTGTCGAAGCCACGATGCTTTCGAACTCTTACTAAGTGTTTATTCAGTAGTGCATTTGGCCAAGTTTGATATCAATCTTGTATTCTCCTTTTTTTAATTATTTATTTAATTTGGGCTTGCTTGTCAACTACGCTTTTATGCCCATGTAAATGTAACTGGCAGTATTGTGGTGAGTTTAGCCTTATGCTTTGTTTGGTAATATTAAACTGTGATATAATAATAATAATAATAATAATAATGGCTTTATTTTCGATGTATAAAACATATTACAATAAACATAAATCAAACTTAAAATTAATTACACAGTTTACATCGAAAATCACAAGGCGCAGTTCAGATATACCGTTTTTCAACTGGACCTTGAGGATATTGAAAATATAATTTAAAATGTAATTCCTAAACCCTAAATAAAAGCAATAAATGACTTAAATTAAATTCAAAAATTAACCTGATGGTAGCAGATTCATATGAACACAAGAAACTAACTGCCATTAATTAGAAACTTGTCTTGGCACACTTAAGGCTATTCCGATAAAAGATATTTGAGATAATGTTTTCGGAAAGCTGTACAAGATGTATTTTTCAAAAAATTTGGTAAATTATTGTAAACTTTGCTAATATTATACCGAAACGATCGTTCAAAGAGAGAAGATTTGTGCTGCGGAGGTGTAATTAGACCCTTGAATCTTAAATTTAGATTATGCACATCAGTTCGAAATTCTATTTTGTTATATAGGTATGGCGGCTTTTTGTAAATTATTATTTTGTGATATAAGGAAGCTGTGTGTAATAAACGCCTGTTCTCCATATTTAGCCAATTGGCTTCTACTAATTTATGTGAGATATGGTCGAATTTTCGAATGCCATAAATAAACCTTAAGCAAGAATTTTGAACTCTTTGTATTCGCATAGAAGAATCATAATCTAAACATGGAGCATATATTTCTGAGCAATATGAAAATTGCGAAAGTACCAAAACATCGCACAACATTTTTTTGTGTGCTTCACTTAGATACCTTCTGTGTGGATATAATAGCTTTAGATTCAGATAAGCTTTTTGGATACATTTATTTACATAAGTTCTGTATCTAAAACTATTATCTAGGACCATGCCTAAATTTTTAGCACTGTCTTTCAACAATATGCTCGACCCGTTAATTGATAATTGTATTAATGGTTTTACACTCTCACAATCAGAATTTCTACCAAAAAGAAGTACACAAGATTTAGAAGGATTCAGCTGTAATGCATGTTTGGTTGACATTCCAAACAAGTTATTCAAATCAATTGTTATTTCCTCCAATGCCCGGTCAAAACACTTGGGCTGAAAAGAATAATAAACCTGCGTATCGTCAGCATACATATGAATTTTACTATATTTGACGAATTGATAAAATTTTGAAGTATATAACGTGTATAATAGCCGACCCAAAATCGAACCTTGAGGCACTCCTTGTGAAATTAATCGTGACAAGGACAGGTTGCCATCAACTTTTACTTTTTGAGTCCGTCCATTGAAATAACTTTTAAATAATTCTAACGCATTTGAAGAAAAGCCGATAGAGTGGAGAATTGAAAATAATAACTCGTGATTAATGGAGTCGAACGCTTTACTGTAATCCAGGAGTGCAAGAATTGTTAATTTTCCAGTATCCGTTGCCTCAATTATGTCATCTGTTATATTCATCAACGCAGTGGTACAACTGTGGAAAGGTCTAAAACCCGATTGTACATCAGGAAGCAGTTCATGTTTATTTAGATAATTCATTATTTGGCTGCTCATAATTTTTTCAAGAATTTTTGAAAAGGTAGGTAAAATGCTGATTGGTCTTAGGTCTGAGTATACAACTGGTTTACAAATTTTCGGTATTGGAGTTATAACAGCGTGTTTCCAACTGTTCGGAAAAATATTCTCCGCTAAACAACAACTAATGATATGCGTTAAATAATTATGAATAAATGGACAGCACAATGTTATCATTTTAATATTTAGGCCATCAGATCCCGTTGCATTACTTTTAATATCTCTAATGCAGTTTGCCACCTCCTCTATTGATACTGGGACAAAAGAAAATGTGGTATTATTAGTAGTATGTGCATACTTTTGTTTTATATTTACATCAACCGTTAATTTAGGTATACTATCTATAAAGAAATTGTTAATGTTATTAGGATCAGATATCTCTGACGGAATTTGACAATGGGTTGAGTTTTTTATATTTAAAGACTTAAGATCTTTCCACAGTTGCTTTGATGAACAATATTATGACTTATGCGCAAAGTATGCTTTTTTTTCATTTACTATACTAGCATTTGTTAGATTCCTCAACGATTTGTAGTATTCCCAATGGGAATTACGTTTGGATTTTTTAAATTTTAGTTTAGCTTTATCTCTTAACTTCATCATTAGCTTAATGTTATCTGTTATCTGGGCGTACGGTTTTGTAATCTTAGTTGTTTTCCAAGGAGCATGTCTATCAAATAAATTAATTAGGCTATTATTTAGTATTTCTACTTTAACATTAATATCATTTGTATAATAAATTTGTTGCAAGGGCAATCTTTGAAAATCATCAATATATACATCTAAGTCCAAGTTTTTGAAATCTCGGTAGACTGCAGTAATTTGAATTCGTTTAGGAGTATCTGCAACGATAGTACAATAAATGAGCTCATGATCGGATTCACTATTAATTTCAACCCCCGAAAATTCAACCAAAGAAGGGTCAGTAGATAAAATAACATCCAAAATAGATTCAGAATCTTGTGCAAGTCTGGTTGGTACAGAAACATGCTGACGTAAATTGAGGCATTCTAAAAATTCCATGAAATAGTAGATGGATTGCATTTTGATAACATATTAATATTAATATCACCTAAACAAAAGATTTTTTGAGAAACAGATGTGCACAAAGTAAATGATATCTCAAGTTCATCTACAAACGTTTTATAATTTGTAGATGGTGGTCTGTAAATCACACCAAATACATATTTACTAGATTTATTTTTAACCGAGAACCACAACTGTTCGATTACATCGCTAGTATTTATAGTTTTATACCTTAGAGAGTTCCTTATAAAAACTGAAACACCACCACCGCGGCCATCTCGATCTTTACGTATCAAATTATAACCTTGAATATAGATGACTGAGCTACTTACGCACGGTGAAAGCCAAGTTTCAGATAAACATAGTATATCGTAAGTTGTAATAATGTTTCGGATATAATCAATTTTTGGCAGTAACGAGCGTATATTTAAGTGTGCCACTTTCAGGTTATCTGCAGACACTGCTGACACTGTATATATTTTTTTACATTTTCTGGTAGAGGTTTTTTTTCTCTTTTCAACAATATAAATATTTTATGCCCTTACATAAAAAAATTTTCGAGAAAAATTAAAAAACTTTTTTATCTGTGAAAGGCCACGATACAAAACTATAAACAAAAGTGTAACTCAGAAAAACAAAACAATAAACACTTTAGATTATTCTGAAATCTGATAGTTAAAGCGTTTGGCTACTATTTGTTTTGTTTTTCTGAGTTACACTTTTGTTTACAGTTTTGTATCATGGCCTCCCACTGTGAAAAGGTTTTTGTAATTTTTCACGAAAATTTTTGTATGCAAGTGCATGAAATATTTATATTGTTGAAAAGAGAAAAAAACCTCAACCAGAAAATGTCAAAAAATATATACAGTGCCATTTAAAAAAATTGCATGTGACGTCACCACTCTGAAACAATTGAAGATAAAAATTTGTTGATTGTGTTAAAATGTAGGTTTTTATGTGCCATTTGATTTGATATAGGTGTATTGGGTCTAAAATAAATAATAAAGTAGCTAGAAGGCGGGGCCTTTTTTGTTGAACAGACTGTATGTTTCCTACCTTTTTTAAAGCAATTGATGCCAGCTCAACACACTGTACTATTCATGGCGGTGTTAATTTATACTAATTACATCAAGGTCACTAAAGAGGTTTTAATCCTTTTATTAGTATTATTGACTATTTATAGTTTATCAATAGTAGTACAGTAAAACTAAGGTTTAATCCAAGCATCCAAAACAAAGTTCTACCCAGCGGCAAACTGTTTAGTACCCTGTACCCTGTGTAGTACGTGGTAAAAAGTTGCACGAACTTGCTCGTCGGGTTTAGGCGGGAGGGATTTCGAAAGGTGGTAAAATGGTAGGTTTCAACAGTTTTTCAAAAATATCTCGTTATTAAGTAACAAACGACATCAATCATGACATGGTCCAATCCCGGAAGTCGTTTGTTACTTAATGGCAATGGCCGTGAAAGCCTGAGAAATCATCTAATATCTCGTTAACTATGAGCGCAAACTTTACCTTATACAAAATTAATCTAAATTTAATTTACAATAAAAATGGTCTTATGCATTTTTGCGCTCCAGTAGAGGATTACGGTGATATGGTGAGGGTAAAAATGTAACTTTTTCTGTTTTGCCAAAAAAAGTATGAACGTCTATAAACTCGTAATATTTGCTGGAAGTGTATTATATATAAAGGGTTCAGGCAAGTGGGGAGGCCAGATGGTTATGGTGAAGAACCCAGCACAAAAGATGAACAACATTTGCGCAGATCATCCACTACTACACATGTTGAAGGGAAAGTGGAAAATGCAATTAATGTCACTATTGGACAAGCAGAATTTCTAACTAATTGTAAGAACAAGATGCAACTGATTGCTCTCATCACGGTACACTTACAGCAAGCTGGCTGCAAAGTAATTCAGGCAGAAGGCGAAGCCAACTTATGACGTAAAAATGCCATTTATGACGTCATCATAAGTTATTACAAATGACATTCCTATTTTTTTTCTGTTTTTATATGGACCTTCTTACTACTTAAATGATGATGGAAAAAAATTGGTACCTTACACAACAATTTTTTTGAAAAGATTGCATATATACTTAAAAAAATGAAACGTAACTTTAATGGAAAAATATTTATTGAACACAAAAACACAAACAAAATTTAGCGCAAATGTTCAAATTGTTCTCCACCAACAATTTGGCATTGACCTATACGAGTGTAAGCACTTCGTACAAAAAAATCAAGTGTTAATGACTTCAGAAGAGTGAAGTAACCCCTCATTATTCTAAAGAAAACTCGTCCTAAATAAAAGCGGCTAGAAATTATTTCTTATGATTAATTAAAGTTACGTTTCCATTTTTAAAGACAATATGCTATTTCTCAAAAAAAATGGTATGCAAGGTACCAATTTTTTCCATCATCGTTCAACTAGTAAGAAGGTCCATGGAAAAACAGAAAAAAATAGGGTACTCATTTGAGGAAACTTATGATGACGTCACCGTTCAAAAATAGGTGACGTCATAGTGACATTTTTACGTCATAAGTTGGCTATTTAAAAAATAGAATTGACCTGGTCGAGCGTTTTTTTAAACATTCAATAACGCAATTATGAGTTATGTTCCAAACCTTATCACCACACTGTATATAGTAGAGCAATAAATAGAAAACTGGAAATTTGGTTTATTTATTTATTTACCGTACTTAGTTTTCGATTTTTGTTTCTTTTGCCCAATTGACTATTATTATTATTTTACCAGAAAAAAAAGTTTAGTTAACATATTGGCTGTAGAACTAATTATAATTTTTACTATTCCTTTCTCTTGGCACCCAAGAATATGAACTACATTTTCTTGTACAAAATGTGTTTTTCATACCTTAGAGTGCTTGGAAGGAGTAAATTTTGCCCATATAATCCATTCTCTACGTAAAACTTAATGTTCCAGACAACTAAACACATACACTTGATTCTTGTTTGTGCTACTGCCAGGCAAGGAACACTTATACGGCATAATAATTTCACTACGTATATCTATCAATATGGTATAATTGCAATAAGCTAGGTACTACTATTACGTGTCATTGCTGTAAACTGTTTCAAACGGTACCAAACCGCGCCCTGTACCGATAACGAAGTTATTGCACCAGCTGTAGTGTGCGTTTAGTACGTGGTTATTTATCTCAAATTGCAACTGAAATCGCCTTACAGCAGAGCGCAAAGAATTTACGAACGCATTACATATCTATTCAAAAACAGGTTAATTACGTTCAACAATTGCCATCAAACGTTAGACTAAAACCTTATTCCATCTGCTAATTGAAGTTGCTTAACTGGGTACGTCCTGTGTGCAACTCGAAAAATTGTAAAAATTGTAAAAATTGTAAAAAATTAAGGTACCATTTTGAGGTACTGAGTAACGGAAAATTCAAATTCTGGTTACTTTTCAATTATCAGAATGTAACGATCACGTAATTTAATTTTATCTGTTTTAAAAATTGTCTTTTTCAAATTATCAAAAATTATTATAAAATAATCATTAGACTGTTTTTTACGACCAACCCGAAAATATGCGGTTTCTGGAAAAAAAATTCTCCAGAAAGTAACGTTTTGCCGGTCAAGATCGGAAAACGGACATCAGGGACCGGTAATAGTATTTAACATTACAAGCCAGGTAAAACAGGTTTTACTGGCGATAGGATTGGGATGACTGGCGAGCCGTTAGGCGAGCCTGTCATATCCTTGAGCCAGTAAAAATGGTTACCTGGCGTGTATTGTTGAATGTTTTATTTGTTCCTCACTTGTAAATAACTAGAAATTCACCATTTATTCAAAATGTCAAACTGACAAGCAACTAAATTAATCAATATGACACATACTAAGGAAGACAACTCTGGCTTTGCACGCTATTATTTATCTATGAGCACGCTTGTAAAATATAACTGGCTAGCCAGTAAAAAATTTACTGGCTAGCCAGTTAAGAAACATTTTCAAGGTGAATACAGTGACTTGATAAATTAATGTTTACAAGTGAGGAACGAATAAAAGCTTTTTTATCCTACACTGTATGAAAATCCGCATCTCTACAGACACGCGATACGTTTGCACGGCTAGCCGCGAAAATGTTGCTTTTTGGCTAATTATAAAATCACTGTAAATGGAAGTTGTGTGAGTGTATCATACAAGATTTTTTTAAGGTGGATGCAGAACCAGTTTTGGTACCTCTTTTAGTTTTAGCATCTCTTTTAAAGGAATATCCCCTTATAGCGGTAAAATGTGTTAAAGTAAGTACCTACCCTAGTTCAAACAACAGTTACGAGTGACAGAACTCAACAGTAGTGACAGATACAGTTGACAGACCACAAAAGGCATGGTTAGTGTACCTCTATATTAATTACTTGTAATTAATATAGAGGTACACTAGGCATGGTTACCGGTCAGAGCAGCTAACGGCTTTGCGCTGAAGTCCGTGTGACACAAAATCTAGCGGGATAAGCTTGCCTGGTCTATAAGGTTCTCTAGTTCATCTCGTGACTTCACAGGTAACTGTCTTTGTTTCTAGGTGGCGTTGACCATATTCAAAAAGAAAATGGAAATATAGTAGGGAGGCCAAGGGAATTAATAATCATTTTCGTGGGACTGAGTAGGTTTATACCGACAAGTAATACCATCGTAATTAGCGGTGTTTCCTCAGTATAAAAACTCTTGTTGTTGCTTTCTCAGCCTGTGGAGTGAGGAGCTACGACGTTACAAAGATGGCGATTCTTGGTACCCGGTTTTAGTACAGTAAAACTAGAGTTTAACCCAAACATCAAAAAAAGAAAATTCTACAAAGCGGCTAACTGTTTAGTACCCTCTTCTTATAATGGTGAGGCACTAACACCCCATGAAGGAGTTTGGCCTGCAAGGCTGTAGCGTGTCAAATTCACGTGGTGATGTGGTGAGCATCACGCATTAGACAACGGCATTATTACCCCTTATTCTTTCGAACGCAGGTCCCCAATTATTTAAAGTCCAATCCTTTAACCACCGAGCCACGCTGGCGCGACCCTCTTCTTAGTAAGCGGTAAAATATTGCACGAAGTTCCGCGTCGGATTTAGGCGCGAGGGGGTTGGAAAGGTGGTAAAATGGTAGATTTCAACAGTTTTTCGCAAATATCTCGTTAACTATGAGGTTTAGCACAAATTTTATCTTATACAAAATGCATCTATATTTAATTTACAATAAAAATGGTCTTAAGCATTTCTGCACTCCAGTAAAGGACTATGGAGCTATGGTGGGGGTAAAAATGTAACTTTCTCTGTTTGGAAAAAAAAGCAAAAATGACGCCTATCAACTCGTAATATTCCCTCCAAGTGTGTAATATAAAGTGTTTAAGAAAGTGGGGAGGCAAGATGGTTATGGTAAAGCAGCACCCAGCACAAAAGATAAACAACATTTGCGCAGATCATCCACTACTACACATGTTGAAGTGATAGTGGAAGATGGAATTAATGTCACTCTTGAACAAGCAAAATTTCTAACTAATACTAAGAACAAGATTCAACTGATTGCTCTCATCAATGTACACTTACAGCAAGCTGGCTGCAAAGTGATTCGGGCAGAAGGTGATGCTGACACCAAGATCGTTTTTACTGCAATTGACGAATCAAGGAAGGAAACAGAGGCTATCGTAATTGGCAATGACACCGATTTATTGATCTTGTTGGTTGTTCATGCTCCAGCCAACAAACAGTTGGAGATGGTTGTACCGAAAAAAGGGAACTAAGAAGAAAAAGTATACTGCATTGGAGACATACAGCCTGCTATCGGGGAAATGAAGGATGTTCTCTTGACAGCTTACACTTTCGCCGGATGTGATACCGTTTCTTCAATTTATAGAAAGGAAAAAATAACGCCTTCTGAATGCGTGCAACGTGACAAGGAGCTTTACACAAAGCTGTTGACTTTTAACAACCTAAATGCAGACCCAAATGTAGTAGCTGAAGCTGGAAACCATTTCTTCCTTTCGATATTTGCATCAACAAATGTAGATAATTTGGATACTCTGCGCCATCAATGTTAATTGTAGACCATCGCAAAGGAGCCTGTACACACAAATTTAAGGTTGGATGTACTTTCCCCCACTTCAGCAGCTGCACCACAACACTCTTATAGAGTTTACCATCAAGTGCAGCAATGGCTCAATGTCAATAAAGATTCACTAAAATGGGGTTCAAAAAAGATTGGTTGTTATTTGCGTCCAGTTGCAACCACAAAGACAGCTGATCCTGAAAAATTGCTCTTCCTCATTGTTTGCACTTGTAATGCGGGGTGTGTCAGAAACTGCGAGCGTCGACAGAGTGGCTTGAAATGCTCAAGCATGTGCAAGAATGACTCCTAACATAGGTGCACCAACAGAGATGCACTAATTATTGACGACGACATCGATGAAGATAATCTTCAACATGAAAAAGAGCTTGAAGATTTTTAGGTTACTGATTGCTGTTATTTATTATTATGTAACTACCCTGTACGTTGTACATACCACTTTCCATTGAAGAACATTGAATTTACTGAAATTTACCATGTATTGTGAAGAAAAACAATTTCCCTTATTTTTTGTATTAAAGCTTATTAGATACAGTTTGTAGTTAACCTTGTTTTAATGCTATCCACATGATTTTATCTTTTTAGGAAAATATGGCAAAATATGGAGGTAATTTAAATAGGTATAATTATAAAAGCATAAATGGGAAAGAGGAAAACGATATGGTGAATTATTCAAAAGAAAAAATAGGCAAAATGAAGATAAAAGCGACAAATGAGGGGACCAATGTAGATACGAGAGAAAGTCAGTAATTAGACCACCAAAGACTGTTAAAAAAATACTGGCAGTAATACTTAGCCGAAAACAAGTTTTATTTTTTAACAAAGTCTCCACCTACATTAATACGCTTATCCCATCGCTTTATCAGTACCCCAATATCTGCTGCATAGAAGTCTTTGGGCTGATGTCCCAGGCACATGCGCTCCTCACGTTCGACATCATTATCACCTGCGAAACGTTTCCCGCCACATTGTTTTTTAGTGGACCAAGCAGATGGTAGTCACTGGGGGCTAGGAAACATTTCCTTATGGATATCATTTGCAGGAAGTCCTTTTCTCAGAAAAAAAAACGGACAACGGTACGCTGCTCTTTCACAGTACACTTTTCCAGTACAGTCGCCATTTTAACGCTGCCTGCACACGCATGTTATTGGAACACGGCAACTGTTACTTGACTATCATTAAGCTCGATTATGCTGCCACCTAATGACAGATTTGAAAATAGCTCACTGTTATATTCAAATATCCCACATCAGTTTGTGACCTAATTACCCTCGCATATTATCAGATACATACACATAGCCGTAGATACATACATACACACATACAAATTTTCCTATGTTATTGATGCATCACTAAGTACTTTTAAAACGAAACATACTCTTTATAACGAAACATACTCATTTTCAAGTGAGCACGATGAATTCCAAGTTAACTGGAAAATAATGACATCATTACTCCTTCCGTATCTCCGTAACCTTCGTCTGGAACTCAAAAATGCATAAGATCATTTTTATTGTAAATTAAATATAGATTAATTTTCTATAAGATAAGGTTTGTGCTAAAACTCATAGTTAACGAGATATTTGCGAAAAACTGTTGAAACCTACCATTTTACCACCTTCCCACCCACCTCCCGCCTAAACCCGACGCGCAATGTTGTGCAACTTTTGATCACTTACTAAGAGGAGGGTACTAAACAGTTTGCTATCGGGTAGAACTTTTTTTTTAAATGTTTGGGTTAAACCCTAGTTTTATTGTACTAAAACCTGGAACCAAGAATGACCCTATTTGTGACATCATAGCTCCTCATTCCACAGGCTGAGAAAGCGCCAACATGATTTTTCATACTTAAGAAACACCACCGAATAAGAAGGTACCACTTGTTACCGAAAAAATATACTGAGTCCCACGAAAATCGTTATTTGACGAGTTAATTTAGTTTGGCCTCTCTACTAATATAGCATTTAGTTTTTTTTTCTATGGTAGATCTATAATCATGAGTGATAATGACATACGTTGTACCCCGCTCGAGTTACTAAAATTGCGAAAAAGTCTACTGAGAGCTTAATACCCTCGAAATCAAACAAGGGTTATAAGAAACAATTTGATATATTTTCCACTTGGTGTGACCAAAACAAAGTTAAAGGAATAACAGAAAATGTGCTTAGGGAGTATTTTCTATCAATTAGTGACTAAAAAGCTCTACTCTTTGGACAAATTATTCTATTTTACGAACAATGATCAATATCCATCACAACATCGATATATCAAAATATTTAAGACTTCCAGCATTACTGAAACGGGAATCCGAAAAATATGTGCCAAAATCTGAAAGATATTGGAACCAGAACAAATAGAATGGTTTATTTTGGAAGCTTCAAACAAAATATATCTAGTAAAAAGACATTTCTTCTTTAATAATAACAAAACTTATTTTTTACAATCGATCTCACTTCAGGTTGCGCTAATAATGCATTACTGTGGAGCTTGTCACCAAAATGTTAACAACGAATATTGAATACAAAACTAACACAATTTTGATAAGTGTACCAAAAACCAAAACCAATACGCCAAGACTATTTGTTGTAACAGAATGTACATGTACTAATTTTATAAAAGAATATATGCTAGTCTTCGGCCAGAACATACAAACCATCAAAGATGTTTTGTGAATTACCAGAATGGACGGTGTACCCAGCCACTGATTAGGATTAATAAAATGGGGAAAACGCCAAAAACAATTGCAACTTTTTTGAAGTTGTAAAATCTAGAATTGTTTTCTGGACACTGTTTTAGGTGTTTTTCAGAATCTCAATTAGCAAATAATGGTGGAGACATAATTAATAATGTTACGTCTGATGATGACAATTTGTCGAAACTAGTAAAGTACATACATTATTCTTTTCAAACCGTTCGTAAACAAATAAATTCGTGGGGAAAACTTCAAGTCCTTCATTTATTATTAAATCCAACCCCACTTTAAGCAGCATCTCCTACTTAATGGTGGAGATTTGTTAACAATTAAGCGTAGTTTCTACTTCGGAAGGACTTGTGATGCGACTGTTTCCAGCAGAACTCAGGCTTTGATAGCTTCGCCCATAAACTCCAGTACAATCGCAAAGGTCTATGAAATTCTTAATATAAATATGAATACTGAGAGCAACTGCAATATTACGATCAATATTTACAACCATAATTCTGGTACACACTAAAACACTTGGGAAACACGTCCATTTTTATAGGTTATGTCAATTTGTCTGATTAGTGTTACCTTCAGCATTAATTATTTTCTAGATATTAACACAACAAGTTTAGAAAAGTAAAGTTTTACTAAACGAATGTAGCTTGATTGAGTACGAGCGAGCAAGTAACTTAAAAAATATTTTAGTAATTTATTATTATTGTTACTAATTGAAATTTGATAGAATTGACTTAAACGGATATTAATAAATACTGAAGAAATCTATTTTTCGCATTTTGTATAGTAATGTGCTATTTTACTAAATTCAAAATCGTTTAATAAAGTGGCACTTTGGTGTATAGAAATGTCACTTTACTATATGGTAATGTCACTGTCAAATTCGAGGTTAGCAGGTTAGGTTTTATGTCAGTTTGTCTCCAAGCTGACGCAAAACCTATCCTCATAACCTCGAATTCAACATAGACGTACAGTGCCACCAACACATTATTCATAGGTTTGAATTTGCACAGCCGCCTCTTTTAATAGATATGTGGTATAATGCTTATATATAAATGTTTGTTTATAAATACTAATACAAAAAGCGAAAAAATAGTATACCCACTTCGGAAGAAAAGTAGTTTTACTAAACTTATATAGCTTTTTAAGTTACTCGTTCGCTTCGCTCGCTCGTACTCAATCAAGCTATTTTCGTTTGGTAAAACTTTACTTTTCTAAACTTGTGTAATATACTATTATCGACTTGCATCTATTATCATGAATACCAATCTTTGTTGGCGAAATTTTACTAAAAACAATACTTTAAGAAACTATTTTAAAACAGACGAGTTTATATAATGTGTTACATACTATACTTTTAAATATTATGTTAGGTTAAATTATGCTTGCCAAACGTCAAAGTTGACTTTTGAAAGTTGAAAACTAACTTGATTTTAGTTTTGGCTGTGGCTACTAAAGCAAATACTGTTTGAACTTAACTTCACCCCATGACTAAAACGTCGTTTCCAACTTCAGTTAGTGACTAAGAGGCTCTTTAGTCATAGGTTATGAAGGCATGATTAAAAGGTCACTTAGCGACGTGTATGTTAGTATGTTAAATACCATTTTAGTTACAGGAGTAAAAAATAGTAATTTACGATACAAGTGCGTAAAGCTAGTCTTTAGTTACGAGTGGGGCAGAGTTAAAACTCGAGTGAGTGAGCGTTTTAAGCCCCGCTAGTGACTAAAGATGCTTTACGCATGTGTATCGTACAATATTTTATCTACTATAGAATCTACAAAACACGGTAAATATAAAAAATATTTTAAATGTAAATTAGAATTACCAGCAACCGGTCGTAATTTTGCGTGTTTTAAAGATTTTAAAACACGTTGCTATTGACTCCGTGCCTAATGAAATCTTTTAAGCACGTTGCTACTAACGACTTAAACTAATGAAAACATGTTATTAAACAGTCGTTTTACAAACTGAAAACTGCCAACTAAAAGTCAATTTTACACACTGTCGTAGATAATAGATATTTATGTATTCAGTGTGTAAAGAGAGCCATTTTGGTATGAGGATGCGAGTTTCGTGCCGAGCGGTAGCGAGGCGCGAAAAAGCAACCGAATACCAAAATGGCTCTTTACACTCGAAATACATACAAAAATTTTTTCTACGGTCCTAAATAAATAACAAAATTGTTAAATAATTGAAATTTCGATACACACCATTTGATGAAGTCGTTGTACCGCCGTTGATAAAGGCCGCGCGATTTGGCAGGCAACAACACTCGTTGGTTGCTGTCTGGGTTGCTTCAAATACTTCAGGCGGGGTGCAATTACCTTCAGATTCCATCTTCAACTTCACAAAAACTCACAAACTCAATAAATCTGTTGCGTGTTGATGGACGCACCGTGATGCAATTGTCAATAATTTTAGCCAGTTCCAGAAAAATGACAAATTAAATTAATAATCAGGTTAGCCATGGCGATGCGTAAAGTAAAATGAAGTGACGCGATTATTTCATTAAGACATTGTTTACGTGGTTGCGATGCTAAAATGGTTACTAGGGAAAAAATGTGTGAATCGCTAACTTTTCGCATTGACAGTGAGCGCTTAATAGTCAGTTTTAAAGGTGACCGTAGAAAAAAGAATATAAAATACCTGAGAGGTGAATTATAATAATTTTATAATTATAAATTACAACCCGCAAACCAGTATAAAATGTAATGTTGGGATTCACTCTCGACGCTTGATTGCCATATAGAAATGTTAGCGACTTTAACAACCGCAAATGTAAAGTTCAGCGGTTCAGTTCAAATGTAGTTAAAGCATGTTAGGCTCCCGCGATAAATTGTGAAAACCTGAAATTTGCATAGAAACTGTTGATGCCATTCATTAAGTTTTCGGTGGAAATTTCGACGTTCCCCTTAACCCTTAAATCAAAGCACAATAGGCAGAAACAAGCTTGTTTGAACTGTCACTCCGAAGCTGGCCAGGCACAAAAGGTAACACGACGAATTTTATAATATAAGTGACATATCGACCTGGATAAAAAGTTTCATTAATCAAAACTTTGTTCCGCACAAAAACTGCCCAGGAAGCACTGGGATAACGACAGCAAAACGTGACTATTTGCCTGTAGTTTTACAAATAAATTCGGTGCAGGAAGGACGAACATTGTAACTATTTCCATAACTGAATATGGAACTATGGAACAATAGCGGCAACATCAGTTTAGTTTAGTTGGAGTTTTTAATTAGCGAAGGATTAAATTTTAATTTTTATAGCGTAATGCCCCTACACGTTTATTGGTGTGGTACTTCAAGACTGAAGTTCTAATTCCATTATTACATTTTGAATGAAAAGCGAATTTCTGAATTGAAGTAATAAAAACTAGTTTGATTGTAGCGCAGAAAATAACTGAAAATGTAATATCGGAAATAGATAAATAACGAAAACTGTGGCAAAACCAATTAAAGGTTTGCAACTCTTATTGCATTTATCGTTACGTTTATCCGATTCCTGGATTATTAGCCCTGCGATTTGTCGTAACGGCTAAGCCGGCGTGTTAATGGTAGTGGCGCTGGTGATAATTAACAAGAGATTCCGTTTTCAAAACTCGTTAGCTTTTAACGTTTCTTATTCTGTACTTACAGGGAATTGTTAGTAAAGAATTTATTAACGCTATGTTTGCACTGGATTTAATTTCCTTTAAATTATTGAGAACTTGTTCGAACTGCTGACGTTCGAGCAGTTCGCTGATATGTGAATTTTGAGCAGGAAATTAATATTATATCAGTGAGTATATGTTGCCACTGGTGGAAATCGGTTGTGGTGGTTTGTACACACTGAAATTAATGCAAGATATATATATTTTGTGTTTTTGATCAAGTCAAACGAGTGTATAAGGTTAGTTACAGCCCAGTGGAGTACTCGGAACAGCATAACAATCTTTAACACATTTTTCTATTGCAATAGATAGTGGTAGTATTGATTGTGAACATGCTCGAGCTCTTTGTCTTTCATTTGGTAGCCAAGGACTAATCTGGATTATACATGGTGGTTCAACATTCGATATTTTAGAGAACTTTATTGGAAGAACTTTGGATTACTCTTGGAGGTTTCTATAGTCTGGTTATAGCCCGGCGACAATGCCAAAAGGCCCCATTTGCTTTTCTATGTTTATTTAAAGATGTTACGTATTCAGATTTTTGTTAATTGTAACACCAAGGTATTTGATTTCCACTGAAAAGATTAAATACTGGTACCTGTTTCATCTATTCCTACCTGAATGCTCTGAAATAGACAATACAGCATACATTTAGATAATTCTCATAGATACCTTTATGTTAAGTGTTTATTTTTAGATCAACGATCATACTTAGCAGTTAGGTGAAGAAATTATATTTGAAATGTAATGCAACAAGAATTATATACAATATTAACAAAAAATAACTGTTCAAATGTTCAAAATTTATCTCGTTGTTTTATTTGCATGCCACTCTACGTTCAAAATTTCTGCTAACCTTAGTTAAAACCTAGGACGTTATAAGATCGGCATGATGCAGTGATTCCTCCTCATTTTCAATAGGTACCCGATAACGTTCGTCTTTCACTTTGTACGACACAAAGTGTGGGTCATTCTGGAACTGGTTCCTTACAAATGTACAAAATTGTAGGTGATCAAGAATATCAATTTGTGTTAAGTGCTGTACAATACTGGTAGATAGAGATGGGCGCGTGAGTGAATATTCACTCACGTCATGCACGTTTTACCCTTGATTTAAACACTTACGTTCACGTACGCTCGCGCTCACTTTCACTCACGTTCACGGCGTGACCCACCACTCACGACGTGACCCACAGCTTTTATTTGAAAATTAAAATTCAGATAGAACAGAATGTTCAAATTTAAAACCAATAAATGACCCGTAACAGAACTAAAAACTTTAAATAAAAAATATGTTTTACACGTGATATGTTGCAATCAGAATAGTAGGCACCAAAAGAAATAAATTAAAATTGACTACAATAGCGTACAGCATGGGATAAATACTGATTTCTCGTAAAAACGTTTCTTGCAACCGTCTTCAATGACATTACTTTTAATACCGAAGGCTGTCCTTGGAATTGACGTTTGTTTCTACGCAACAATTTTAATTGCTTGGTTTAATAGTACTTTTACGTACGAGGAACTAAACGTAAGTTCTACTTGGTCGCCTATAGGCGGAGACACGCGATTGACTTTAAACACAATATTCACCACACAACACAAGTGCGAAGCTCCGTCGCTGCAGGCTGCAGAAGTACAATAACCTCCCGCTCCAGCCATATATCTTCCATATGTCCGGCAGCGGGGGAGCGGGGCACCGTGCAGTCTTTTATTCGTTACTGAATATTTAACGTGAAATTAACGTGAAACGTGAATCACGCCTTGGAAATTTGCACTCACAATCACGGCCCGATTTTCAAATATCACTCACGTTCACAACGGGACCAGCCGTTACCAGGCGTGGCCCTACTGTTTTCACATCACGAGCCCATCCCTACTTGTAGCATAATACTTAGACTTACATGAGGATTATTTGTTACGGCATACGATTCTAGGGCTGAGCTTCAGGCTACTAGCGGGGTCACAGGTGGCGGATAGTGAACGTCCTCTAAATATAGAGGTCAGCTGCGAAATAAGCAAATATATACCTTGACGAATAAGCAGTCCCCGACCAAGCAGCACACCGAATGATCACCGGTATAAGTAGTCCCCTGAATTTGCCAACGGTCTCAATATGGAGAGCGGAGGAGCAGATTGAGGTTAGGGCACCCTGTTGTCCTTGGGAAGAGAAGTCGCCCCAAAAGGCGGAAGAACCAGTGGTCAACGGCATCAGGCTGCAGTAGGCAACGGGAAACCAATGCAGTAAAGGCTTTCTGAGCATCCCTAGTAAATAATCATGGCTAGAAAAAACCAATCAAAATCATCTACTGATCATGGACATCGGAAGCCAAGATCCGGCAGGGGAGGACAATCACGAGTCTACAGGGCCTCCTCGGCCGTCATCCCGCGAAACCCCTGTGACGAAGATAAAACGAATGCTCAACTAAATCTAAGAAGAAATACGCTAAAAATCTGTACATGGAATGTCCAGAGTATGTTCAGCAGTGGTAAAGTACATAATATAATCCAAGAAATGGATCGGTTGAAAGTTGATATAATGGGACTTGCTGAAACACGATTATCTAACTCAGATACCTACCTAATACGAGAACATACTGTATACTACTCGGGCAACAATGATCCTAACCACTGGAATGGCATTGGGTTTATTGTATCAAAACAGCTCAAACCTTTTGTAAAAGACTTTGTTCCTTATTCAGATAGAGTTGCATTGCTAAAAATCAGTGCAAAACCTTTTGACATAAACATCGTCCAAGTATATGCACCTACAACAAATGCAGATGACCACACAGTTGAAGAATTTTACACGCAACTGAATACAATTATGAGGCAAATTAAGAAAAGTGATGTATATGTCATCATGGGGGATCTCAATGCCAAAGTTGGAAGAGGTAGAGACTCAGATATAGTCGGTGACTTTGGATTAGGGGAGATGAACGAAAGAGGAGACCGCTTTGTTCAGTTTTGTAAAGAGAAAGATCTAGTAATAACAAATACATGGTTTAAATTACCCCCCAGAAGGTTATATACCTGGGCATCCCCTAGGGACTCACCAGATAAAGTCGTTAGAAATCAAATAGATTTTATAACTATAAACAAGCGATATCGCAATGCAATTAAATCAACCAAAACCTACCCCGGTGCAGATATTTCATCGGACCACGTACCAGTTATTTCTACAATAAAAGTAAAACTGAAAAATTTGAAAAAACAAAAAGAAGTAGAAGCAGAAATGAGAATCGATATCGAGAAACTTCAAGAGGATCAAACAAGGCAAGCAATAAGTACAAAAATAAACAGATATATAACAGAACACCCGGAATTAAAAACAAAGCCCGCGGAAATAGGATGGGATGAACTCACCCAAGTCATACAAACAACATGCAAAGATAACCTACACATAAAACACCAAAAACATAAAGACTGGATGACAAAAGAAATTCTACAGTTGATGAATGAAAGAAGGCTAAGTAAAAACAAAGATATGCGGAAATATAAAAAGCTGGATAAGAAAATTAAACAAGACATAAGGAAAGCTAAGGAGGGCTGGATTAACAATAAATGCGCAGAAATAGAAGAGCTCGAGGGAAAATATGACACTACCAACATGCACAAAAAAATAAAAGAAATGACAGCTACAAGGAAGCAAAAATTGACTACACTGATTGATTCCGATGGAAACCTAACCTCCGAAACCGATAGGAAAATGGAATTATGGAGCAAATACATAAAAGAACTTTTTAATGATGAGACGCGTGGCGTAATCAACAACCTCGAGGCATACAGTGGCCCTCCAATACGAAAAGAGGAGGTGGAACATGCAATCAAATCAATGAAAAACCACAAAGCACCTGGGCCCGACAACATATGTGCAGAAATCTATAAACTGCTAAGCTATTCCAATGAATTCCTAGAAATAGCTGTCAAATTATTCAACCACATCTATAACACCGGGAGTGTACCACAAAAATGGTTAACTTCAACCTTCCTTACGATACCTAAGAAAGCAACATCTAAAACCTGCAATGATCACCGCCTAATAAGCCTCATAAATCATATAACTAAAATATTCTTGAAAATAATACACCTTCGGATATAAAAAAAATGTGAAGAAAACATAGCAGACACTCAGTTTGGGTTCAGAAATGCCCTAGGAACGCGAGAGGCCGTATTTTCAATACAAGTTTTAATTCAGAGATGTAGAGACATGAGTTATGATGCACACATCTGTTTCATTGATTTCAACAAGGCTTTTGACAGTGTAAAGCATGAGAAGTTAATAGAAATCCTAAGAACAACAACTGTTGATGAAAAAGACATAAGAGTCATTGCTAACCTTTATTGGAATCAGACTGCAAAAGTTAAAATTGACAACAGCTTGTCAAATGAGATAGCAATCCGTAAGGGTGTAGGGCAGGGATGCGTTCTCTCCCCAACATTGTTCAACCTTTACTCAGAAAGGATATTTCAGGAAGCCCTAGAAGATCAACCGGGAATAAAAATTAATGGCGAATATATCAACAACATACGATTTGCTGATGATGCTGTCATCATGGCCAAATCTTTGGAAGATTTGCAACAACTGCTATCGAGAGTAAAACAACATTCTGAACAATACGGACTGAGCCTAAACATCTCGAAGACAAAATATATGGTTATATCGAAGTCGGGAAATAACCCGGGAGTTTTAAGAGTTGACGGACAGATCATAGAACGAGTACGCACATACAACTACTTGGGAACAACTGTCTATGAGAACTGGGACTACAGAGGTGAAGTGCGATGTCGTATAGAGAAGGCACGAACAGCCTTTACAAACATGAAACAACTATTTCTATCCAGAGACCTACCCTTAACCCTTAAAATAAGAATGCTGAAATGCTATGTGTTTCCTGTGCTCCTCTACTGTGCGGAAACTTACTATAGGCGAAAACTGTAAAATGGCTACTAGTTATTGCTGATTATACCTATTTATGTATATTAGCTGTAAGTTTTCCATAAAAATAAATAAATAAATAAATAAATAAACAAAGAAATAACCGACAGAGTGAACGCCTTCGAGATGTGGATGTACAGACGGATACTCAGGATCTCGTATACAGACCACGTAACAAATGAAGAAGTGCTGAGACGAGTACAAAAACAAAAAGAAATTATGTTTACAATAAAATCACGCAAACTGGAGTACCTTGGACACGTCATGAGAAACAGAAAATACCGTCTGCTACAGCTAATCCTGCAAGGAAAACTCGAGGCAAAAAGAGGTCCAGGAAGAAGACGCCATTCTTGGATGAGGAATCTTAGAGACTGGTTCGGGTTAACATCATCAGAACTGTTTCGTCTCGCTGCCAATAAAGTAAGAATTGCCATGGTTATAGCCAATGTCCGGAACGGATGAGGCACCCACAGAAGAAGAAGATACGATTCTATTACGGCAGCTTCGCCGTTTGCGTTAGTTACAGTACGGCTTCCAATTTTATGTTTCTTAAAGATCTCATAGCATCTTAAATTATTTTCAAGCTTTCTGAAAACGTGATCGGAAAGAGTTCTTCTGTTGGGATAACGCCTTCTGTAAAGTCCACCTGCTGCTTCATCATTTCTGTGGCACTTTTCTAATATGAGTATCATATCAGATTTTTCCGAATTAGAATACATTCTTTATTGATTTGAGACGTTTAATGGAATTTAACTTAAGTTAGTGATTTGTGTCAATTATAACACTAATCCAAATCAAACTATTAAACAATGACGAAAATGTATACTACAAAATCGTAGTAGTTTCCAGGAAGTAAGGAGTGTTGCATATTTCTTAATTTTCACGCGGGAATAGATAAAATGGGCGCTCTGTCTAATCGGAAAAGTCTAGTGCCCTGAGGACTTTTATGTTTCTTTATGTGAACTGAGCACTATGATTATGTCGCCCGTTCAATCTAATTATAGTGTAGAACCCAACCGCTTTAAGTCAACTGAGAAGGTTATCCACTACTAATTTCTATTAGATGGTGTTTCCAATACTATGTTACGGTTCAAAAGTCGTTTGCCAGTTTATCTAATTATTTGCCCTAATCTCGGTTAAAATTAACTTTTGCCATATCTTTCTTCAAGTTTAATTTTTCTTACAGCAATACTGAGCATTCAGATTTTCTGAAAACTACATTTCAATCTAAGTAAGCCATATGATAAGAATTACAGGTCTGAGAGCCCCTGGTGTGTAGGCTTCACTTTATGCATATTGAGTTACTAATTATCTGACCCCTTCCCAAAATTTGATTTTTGGTTATCAGTTTTTAGATACCATTATGGGATTCGCCATTTTTGTGCTTTTAAAGGCAGGTGCTTCGAAAATTCACGTCTTGGAGAAGTAACTTTATTGGAAATATTCGGGCCCATCTTATGTAGGAGATTGCTTTTGGTGTGATTATGAATTCCGCGGTGATCTAGAATAGACCCCGGGAATGTTATTTGCGGTGATCTCCTAGCCCAGACTTTGTTTGGGGATTTTGCTTTAGCAGCACATGGTCCACTTTGGCGAAACGCAGCCGTAAAAATCTAAAACGGGTATGTGGTTTTTCTAAGTTCATTCAGTTCGATTCTATGGTTACTTGCCCTTTCAGCTTTTCTTTTCCCGCTGGGAACATACCTGCAGTACTCCCTTCGCTTGGTAACGTGCCAGCAGCCCCTTTCTACTTGGTGGCGAATCGAGCATTGCTCCGCCAGTCGACGCCGCTGGCTGTGGATCCTCCGAACCTGAGTTACACGACGGGATAGCACCGGCAAACCTCCTGCGACAGCTACTCGGTGGTCACCTGCTTCTTGACCTCCTCATTGCCCTTCGGCCCTTGCTTACGACCACTGCTGTCGGAGAGAAACCCATCGCAAAGGTCTGTCAGATTATTGTTTCCGTTTCGAACTCCCGAATCTTCAGCTCCTCCATGGAGGCAATTGCGAGACGGTGCTGCAATGTGCTCGATAAACTTACGAGTGTTTTTAACGTGTATTCTTAAGCGGTAAACTCATCTGTGGAATATATTTGTTTCTGCCATTGTAACTTAATTATTAATTACGGTAGGTCTTTTAATCGACATATAGCGATTTAGGTTATATGTACGGAGTTGCCTCCGACTTCGGACTAAATTTTACCGGTATTGTGCTTTGTCTCCGACCTCGGACTAATGTTAGCGGTATTGTAATTCCGTTGTGAAGTCAAGTGCATGAAAAGTATTCTTTCATTTTCAAATGTCACCTATTACACCGTTGAATAATATCACTATTTGCGCCCTCTCGTGCAAGAGAAATTATTGGTAATGCTCGCGTCACGACCGTTTTAATGCAAATTTCCTTGCAATATCGTGAATTCGCCCTTACGGAACCAAAAAAAGATCTTGTAGGCCCGTGATAGCGTCGGTATAAATTAATTAATAATTAAATAAATGCTAAGCCTTGCATACTGGGCGTTCGGTTGCATTCAACATGCATTATAAATTTTGCTTTCAATCTTAACAGTTGTGTCGAAGCCACGATGCTTTCGAATTCTTACTAAGTGTTTATTCAGTAGTGCATTTGGCCAAGTTTAATATCAATCTTGTATTCTCTTTTTTTGATGCTACTATTTTGTAACAAATACATCCGTTTATAATTACTTATTTAATTTGGGCTTGCTTGTCAACTACGCTTTTATGCCCATGTACATGTAACTGGTAATATTTTGGTGAGTTTAGCCTTATGTTTTATTTGGTGTTATTAAGCTGTGATATGATCTCCCTATTGAGATTTTGTGTGTGTATTTCAATTGTGTATTGTATTTTTGTTTGCCGTAATTATACTACCTTGACCTATTCTGCGTATATGATTTGTGCCTTTGCCGTTACCTTTTATATTTTCAGGTTTGGTTAGTAGCGCCTTCCGTAGTGTATCTTTTGTTTAGCAAAGTGCTGGGTTACTAGCTACTTGGCGCCCATATTTTTTTTTAGCTAAAGCTTTTGAGTCTTTTGTTTTACCCACGATCAGCTCCGGCTGAGAAGCCGTTGGCCTTTGCTTACTTCTTTTTTTGTTTAGTCGCCGTAACGGTAACAACTAATGTGTACAACTCTATGTTCTAAAGGCTGTCTAACTTACCATGCGTTCATGGAGGAGTCGGTCTATAGGTTCTGGAGGTCATTTTATCAAAATTGCGCTCAATGTTTCTGAATCTTTCAATTCGTCTCGCTACAAGATGTAGGGCATATAGGGAATGTAGGGCTGTTGGCTGGGATGCAGTGGATTATTAATCAGTACATTTTTACTTAGTTACTTCTCGCACAACCTTCCCAACATTTTTAAAGAAAGTATGTGAGGCTAACGAGACTGCAATATTTGGCTAGGAAGTAATTTCTGCGACCTGGTTTGAATATGAAAACTCTCTTTACTTACTTTTAGGAATAAATCTATGAAAGAAATAGGGCCAAAAAGTCGTGCTAGGTGAGGCAACAACATATCTATATCTCCCTTTCTGGGAGAGCTGAGAAGTACCTAACCATCCAATCCCGGCGATTTAAATAGTTCACACGTTTTAATCACCCAGTTTCGTTGTTCTTTCCCTACCATAAGGTTTACTAAGTATATTGCTTCTTCACCGTAAGAGTTGAATTAAGAGCCTTTACCAATGTGAAAAGAGGCTGATACTCTGATCTGCAGAAGAAGTGCGTATATATTAGCAATTCTGCTGTATTCTTAACGGTGGTGGAAAATGTTTCATCTTCAGGTTTGAGCAGCTTAATTGTGTATATCGTTTGACACGATCTTAATCAGATTAGCCCTAAGTATTCTCAATTGAAAAAGAACTTCCACGAATTTCATCGCCTTCTTTATTTTTTCATATAGTTACCCGTGGCGCTGATATTCCTCCTAGTTGAGTTTTTTTGCCTTATCGAACAGTTAGTTTGCTTAAGGTATATTTCAGCTTATTAAGCTCAACCACGAGTTGAGGAAATTTCAGTCGATCATAAGTAGTAAAACCGTGCAAAGCAGTCGGTTGGTTAGTTAACTTATTTCTTTATTTTTTACGAGTGGCTACAACATTTTTTAGTTTAAAAGGCCACACTTGCCAGTTCGCTTAATTTGTAAAGGTACTCGAAGAGACCAACGTAATTTCAATAAGAAGTTGCAATCCGGATATGACAAAAAGTAGCTTCGCAGCTCCTATTTAGTATTCTTAGGTTTGTACTTAAAAGGTGTTCAAGTAGTATTATGCTATCCCAAACAAGGTAGTATGCATTCGATTCACTCACTTCAGGTAGAAGAAGGATCTTTTGAATCTATCCATAGAAAACCAAAATTAGAATTATATCAATTTCTTTCTCGCAGCTAATCTGAACGGGAGCGTTTTATTCTTATTTCAGCTATTCTAGATGTTTGTCCATCGACGTCTTCTGTAGTTTCTTCTCCAGCCACTCTTCTAGGTTAGAAAGACTTACCATATAACGTAATGTAATGTAATGTGTGCTTTTCTGGCGGCTGCTATTACCATTGCGGTTGCTATTATGTTTGCTCCCGCTGGTCTTGCTGCTGCCGTTGCTGCTGATGTCACTAAGGTTGCTGCTACTGCTGTTGCTGTTGCTGCACCTGTTGCAGTTTACTTTCTGTAAACATCATAAGCGTTTTGATGGATTTATGGAATTTTATGTTTAAGGAGGTAAATTTGCAGTTGAGTTTGCCTCTTTTACTTTTAATGTTTACTACCGATCAGTATACGTGGAAGTTTGTCCCTAGTAGGTAGTTGCGGTGTAAAAGACATACCATCTTGACATCTCGATGTCGGTCCGAAGGTTCTGCAATTTCAGACGCGGTCAAAAGGTATTTATTTATTCCATCTTTAGAAGGCGACGCATCTGGACCACTTTTAGGCGTTTAGCCATCCACCACCAGTGTCTATTTTATTAAACTTGAAAAGACATTGTGCTATACAGGAATTTGTTAAAGAAAGAGGTTGATTCTTCGCGACAATGCAAGCAGGTCCAACCTGTTCAATGTTTAATACAAAACTTAAGTTTATTTGAGCTGCATCATTCAACGTATACTCCCGAATGGCCCCATGCGATTATTAGTTATTCAGAAACTTAAAGAAAAACCTACCAGATCGCTGGTTTTCCTCTGACGAAGAACTTCAACCGGCTTTTAGCAGCTATTTTGCTGAACAAAAAAAGTCTTCTGTTCTAAGGGAAAATTGCAACTTTCGGAAAAGTGAAAGAAGTGTATATTGAGATGGTATGCTACTTATGGCAATTTTGACTCTTTTATTATTACTATTAAATAAATCTTAATTAACTAAAAATCAAACATGAACAGAATTGGTACTTTATTAATCGCTACAGATAGAAATATTATGACATTGATAGATTTATAAAGCATAATTGATAAGTAATGTATAATTTAATTAGACTAAGAATCAAATGGGTTCAAAAACGATATCGACAGGGTTTCGATTAACTTAATTCCATGTTATGATTTAAAATAATAAGTCCTACTATAATTTTGATAAATGCTCTGATATTTGAAGTAACGTAAGACATGCTAATCACGTTGTGTTAGTAAACAGGGTGGCGAAACATCACAGAGTAAAAGTGCAGTTAGTTTGTATCCAGCGCGATATGCTATGCGGTTGTTAATCGAGTTACGTGTAATGGTACAGTGATAAAAAAATTACAGAAGTTGCAATTTACCAACCTTCGTTAATGCATTGAAAATGAATTTTGCTAATTTTCAAGTCTGGCATAAAATTTCCAAAATCTGAAAAAATTACAAGGGATAGAACTAAATAAAAGAGTTTTTAAATTGTTCGCATCTGTATTATTATTGTTTATTATACGCCACACGAAACGTTACTGCGAAGTTCAACTGCATAGCAGATCATTAATAAATATATAAATAATACGTACTACAGTTTTGAACCTTTTCAGCATCTTGTACACTTTAATATTAATTTGCAATTATATAAAGATGTTGAATTCGATGTTACACTCAACAATTTTTATATAACTTTAGAAGATGTATTGCCTATATGAGTCATTCTTATTATTACATTTATTAGCTATCTTAAAGGAGTCTGAGAATTAGAAGCCATCCCATCGGCGGCTCCACATATAATTGTTCATAGTTTATTTTGTTTACTCATGAAACGTGCTTTAATAGCTAATATAAGAACAGGAGCAAAGATGCTTTTATTAGCAGGACAGTGTGAAAAAGGGATTAGATGTGATTAGACCTTTGAGTTGTTTAGTCGACATGTATTTTTAGTTTTGTGTTAATTGTTCAATAAATATATTTTAAAAAGATTTGTTGTTTGGGGAGCTTTTACATTGTATAAACTAATAAATTTTGCATTTTCCGTACATATACATATGTGCAGGGTGATTCACGAATAGTGTCTGACAGCACCGTTTTTTCTGCAATACTGACACACTTGTAGTCGGGGAGGCAGTGAACTTTTTTCGCTACTTATTTTCCCAGTCAGTATTTTGGGTTATTTTGGTTTAGTTAATGGTGCTTTTTGAAGATTTGCAAGTCTGGCTATTGATTTCCGATGGAATCGATAGGTTAGGTTAGTAGCCTAGGGGTACTTATTCTCCCACTCATGAAACTCGTACTAACTGTCGTTGGCATGAAAGTCAGCAAAAAATTAGTCTGGCTGATCTGCACCTATGGAAGTAAGTCTGGCATGGCATTAAAAAAGATAAAATAAGTAGGTACCCTAAGTGGACTTATTTTCCCAGCCCTGAAAATTTATAAGGTGAAAATATGTATTTCAAAATAATTTAAAAAAATAGCCTTAACCCAAGCAATATTATTCATGTTAGAGTAAATAACAATCCGACAGGCCATTTACTATTTACTTGCAAATTTACAATTTCACAAAGTGCCAGAGTAAAAAAATTGCACATTTTCTTTATTTACAAATTGAGAAAATAAGGTAATTTCCTCCTCACAACCGCATCCCGCACGCATATACGTAATCTGCAGACGCATAAGGTATAACCCATCACATCGTTTATTCCGAAGTCGTACAGCCAATCAAAACAGAAGTAAACTGCAGACGTGTTGAATTATAATACGTCTGCACTTTACGCAAGCACCGTGGCCACTATTTTTTCTTATTTATTGTATCTTGAGCTGATAAATAGAGATTATTATTATTACTGTGTTTTTTCTTGAAATGTTCGGTTTATTCCGATTAAACGAAGTTTTGGTCAGGTCTAATTAGATTCTATTATTTAATTTTGAAATAAGAATTTTCTCGCGTTACTGCATGTTTGTAAAATGACTGCTTTTCGGCCAAATTTCGAGTTACCAGCGATCATATATATAATAATATGTATAACACGTATGAAGGCAACTTTTTTGCTTATTTGCTTGATACATTCGGACTTCGTCATCGTTAATAAAACTGCAAATTAGTGAAAAAAGTATGATTTTCATAATTAGTTGTACAATATACTATTGTACAACTGTCACTAAAAATCAGCAAAATGATTTTTATGGCCTAAATGTAGCTTTTATTAATTTGATTGTAATATAGCAAGCCGTGGTAGACATTTTTCAAAATAATCATGTTAGTTTTGACATTTGATAGAATACAGAAAGCCTTACTAGTTTTTTTTAAATAACTAGCTGTCGAACAACTGAAAATTATTGATTTTCCTTAGTTACCTGACAAATATTGGTTTACTAAGTAGTATTTTTAACACATGTTAAAAGTGTTTACTTTTAAGGTGCTCTTTCATAATATTTAATTTTGACGTATATAAGTGTAGTTACCTGGAATAAAAATGTCGTTTTTAATGACAGTTGTACAAAAATTGATTTTTTTGCTAGAGTGGTAGTTTTACGAGGGTAAAAATTCCTTTATGTTAGACTGCGTTATAAAATAGTGCTTTATTAGATAGCTTTGCGTTTATAAAGTAGCTCTTTATTTCACTCTACAGATGAAAGTGCGCGTTGCTATGGAAATGAATAAATAACGGCCAGATTCTAAATTCATTTGTAGTTTTTGCAATACATAATGTAAATGTAATTATTTTTATATTTGTGGAAAAAATTACATTTACTTCTTGCTGCACTTTAAATAGTCTTTTCACGAACTAACAACTAGTTCTTTGACTCCGCGGAAAACAAGATATAGCATGCCAAAGCGAAACCACTGAGTAAACTGCAGACGTCTAATGTTCCTTCTGTGTCTGCACTTTACATAAACTTTTATTGGCTCCATATTAATCAATTACCGATTGTAGCCGAACAGTTGTCATATACCTTATGCGTCTGCAGATTACGTATATGCCACCCATGCATCCCGCACTCACTTAAAAAATACAATCGACCAGTAGAAAATCTCCAAACAGCGAATTTAACATAAATATTGATTTTAAAGTTATTCTTTAAATTCTAACGTTTTCCCCATTTTGCATCCCTCAAATGGAACTAGGCAGCCAAACCCCCACATTTCGAATATCGACCCGTAACAAGTCTCCAAACAGCGAATTTGACACAAATACCGATTTTAAGGTTTTTCTGATAATTATATCGTCTTCCCCATTTTGCAACCCCCAAATCCACCTGGGCCGCAAAATTCCCTCATTTTGAATTCTCTTAAAAAATAAAATCGACCAGCAGAAAATCTCCAAACAGCGAATTTTACACAAATTTTGATTTTAAGGTTTTTCCGATAATTATATCTTTTTTCCCATTTTCCAATCTCCAAATTCAACTGCACCGCAAAATTCCCACATCCCAATTTTTTTTTAAAAATACACACGACCAGTAGAAAGTCTTCAAACAGCGAATTTCACACAAATACTCATTTTAAGGTTTTTCTAATAATTATAACGTTTTCCCCATTTTTCAACTCCCAAATCTACCTGAACCCCAAAATTCCCACACCCCGAATTCACTTAAAAAATATACTCGACCCATAGAAAGTTTCCAAACAGCTAATTTGACACAAATATTGACTTTAACGTTTTTTTTAATATTTATAACGTTTTTCAAATTTTGCAACCCCCAAATCTATATGGGTCGCAAAACTTCCACACCCCGAGTTTTCTGTCAAAATTCACACGACCCGTAGGTCTCCAAACAATGAATTTCACACAACCATTAAATTTAAAGTTTTTCTGATAGTTATAACAATTTTCCCATTTTGCAACCCCTAAATCCACGTGGCATGCAAAACTCCCACATTTTGAATTGTTTTAAAAAATACAATTGACCAGGAGAAAATCTCCAAACAGCGAATTTTCAAGTTTTTCTGATAATTATAAAATTTTCCGCATTTTATAACCCCCACATCCACCTGGGCCGCAAGATTCCCACATCTCTATTTCTCTTAAAAAACACAATCGACACGTATAGCCACCAAACAGCGAATTTCAAACAAATATTAATTTTAAGGTTTTTCTGATAATTATAAAGTTTTCCCCATTTTGCAAACCTCAAATCTACATGGATCGCATAATTCCCACATTCAGAATTCTCTTAAAGTATACAATAAATTGACCAATAAAAAATCTCCAAACAGCAAAATTCATTTTACACATTTTGCAACCCTCAAATCCGCCTGGGCTGCAAATTTCCCACATCCCGAATTTTCTTAAAAAATACAATCGTACAGTAGAAAGTCTTCTAACAAGAATTTCACACCTATTAATTTTAAGGTTTTTCTGAACATAACCGTTTCTCCATTTTTTAATTCCCAAATTCACCTAGGCCGCAAAATTTGTACATCTTAAAAAATAAAATCGACCAATAGAAAGTCTCCAAACAGCGCATTTCATACAAATATTAATTTTAAAATGTTTCTGGTAATGATAACGTTTTTCCCATTTTGCCACCCTCAAATCCACCTGGGTCGCACAATACCCACATTCCAAATTCTCTTAAAAAATAAAACCACTGGTAGAAGGTCTCCAAACACAAACATTAATTTTAAAGTTTTTCCAATTTTGGAACCCCCAAATTCTCCTGGGCTGCAAAATTCCCACATCCCGAATTCTCTTAAAAAATACAATTGACCAGTAGAAAGCCTCCAAACAGCGAATTTCACACAAATATTAATTTTAAGGTTTTTCTGATAATTATAATGTTTTCCCCATTTTGCAACCCCCAAATCCACCTGGGTCGCACAATACCCACATCCCAAATTCTCTTAAAAAATAAAATCACTGGTAGAAGGTCTCCAAACAGGTCGTTTCACACAAACATTAATTTTAAAGTTTTCCCCATTTTGGAACCCCCAAATTCTCCTGGGCTGCAAAATTCCCACATCCTGAATTCTCTTAAAAAATACAATTGACCAATAGAAAGCCTCCAAACAGCAAATTTCACACAAATATTAATTCCAAGGTTTTTCTGATAATTATAATGTTTTCCCCATTTTGCAAGCCCCAAATCCACTTGGGCCGCCAAATTCCCACCTCCCAAATTCTCTTAAAAATAAAATCGACTAGTAGAAAGTCTCCAAACAGCGCATTTCACACAAATATTAATTTTAAAATCTTTCTGATAATTATAACGTTTTCCCCATTTTGCAACCCCCAAATCCACCTAGGCTACCAAATTCTCACCTCCCAAATTCTCTTAAAAAATAAACTCGACCAGCAGAAAGTCTCCAAACAGCGCATTTCACACACATATTAATTTTACAATTTTTCTGATAATTATAATGGTTTCCCCATTTTGCAACCCATAAATCAACCTGAGCGGCTAAATTCTTAAAAACCCACAGATTCCTCCACATACTGCCAAAATCAAAATTGGACATTTTTTCTTTTCCCACGTTTATGCGAACATCCAATTTGCTACAAATACACCTTAGCTTTCTTCCCCTGTAACTTCGCCCCCGTGCATCGCAGACCCCAAAAAGCAACTAGTGCGATAAGCGTTAGTTCATCCTCTTTCCAACTAGCCCCAAATCACATTTGGATCTTTCAAAAAGTATGCGATGTAACAGCACCGAACGCTTTCGTGTACAAAAAATTGTTTTAACCCCAGTAGTTTCGCCACCTAGAATCTTAAATTTTCACAACCTTCCCAGAAAGTTCGCCCGTGACGAGATTTTCAAAATGACACCAAACCAACAACATTCACCTGCAATACGTACAACTCCAAAAAAAGTGCGAAAATTGCGCAATTTCCAAGCGTCACACAAATCGCTAAGAGAGCACCGTACTAGCGTCACATCACCAATTCGTTAAACATTTTCAATGTTAAAAGTAGTGCTTAGAACCTGAAAAGTGAAAGTTGTTGTGAATCAAACAATTGTGAGGTTAGCGTGACAATATTTGGCATGTCGAGCAAACAAACAATTAATTTATAAGTTCATAGTAGGTGTATTTACAAATAATAGAATGTAGACGGTTACTACTTAGCAAGACTGGTAAATAAAAAAAAAGGAAGCTCGGCCAAACGAAGCCAAGAAAGTTGTTGTGTGCTGGCTTCCATATAATATTGTAAATCTTAGTATAATTAAACTCGTCTGAGTTCCAACTGGTCGTATTACTGTTATCCAAGCTTGAGCTATTTGTGTATGTGTGTAGTGCTCGACACACAGCTACGATTAGAAAAAGCCAGTAACGATTTGGAGAAGCTCAGCTACGATTTGGACCAGCAAAGCAAGCCGAGAGCAGGTACGAGTAATATCTGCATCATTGGGGGCATCAGCGAAGGCAGTTCAGGCAGTAAGGCGAGCCGCCCCAAGCATCGCAGTTGAGGAAGCTACCTGCATCTTTGATCAAAACAGTTTCAGCGAGCATACGACGGTGCAGAGTAGAAGAAAACGGCACATTTTGAGCAGTTTCCAAAATCTGGGGGCTCAGGCAAGCAGTTGGAACGATAGCGTCCTTTCAGAGAATTGATCAAGTTAGCGTTGGATGAAAGCGGCGTTACTAATTACCAATAAACAGGTTTGATTAGTTACGTGATTGCATTTCTTTCATTGTGATTTACCTGTGACGTAATTATCAACAGCTTGCTTTGTGTTGTAATATTTACTTTTGTGTTCTTGGGGCTGTTTGAAAATATTCTATTACTTTATTTGTATTCGTATAATTATGAGCTTTCGACTAAACCAACCACTAAAATATGACACGTTCTAAATTTCTGCACAAAATCGGAACGAGTCCAAAACTAATCGCCAGACCGGGGGCTGTTTTTAGGAATCGGGCGGCGTTATGCAGGTAGTTTTTAAATTATTATAGACGGGCTTTTGCGGGAATTAGCCAAAAATTCCCATATGGGAATATTGTAAGGCCCGGGACGGCTGGGGGTTGCATTTTAGATTGCGAAGGTTCGGATGTGTTTTGGCAGTCTGCGGGCGATGTCGCATATGTGTGAACGTGGAAGCTAATCCACCGCTGTGTGTTTTGAAGTGATTGAATTACTTATAAGAGAGCGGATGAAACTATGAGGTCTGTAAAAAAGAATGCTAATGATTGTATAGCTTGCAAATAATGTAGTTATTGTACAGCGAAATTGGACATTCGATATTGTCCGCACCGATGCTGATTGTATGTAGACAGCTTTGTTGATTGGGTCGCTGTTCATTGTTAGCTTTGGCCAGGGGGTCAACTAGTCGCTGAGGGTGCCCTCGCCCCTGGATCAGTGGTCATTCGGCGAGGTGGCCCACGATCCTTGACGTGATAAGCACTGTTCTTATCAGTGCATCCAATTAGCGCAACGGGGGGGCTTTTGGGAAGCTCAACTCCCAAGAATGCCTTGTATCTGTGTCTTTTACGGTCCATGCGGCCACCGTAATTGCGAGTTACAATGAAATGAGCGGAACCCATTGATGCCGTTAACGTTCGGTTAAGGCATACTAGATGCGGTAAGCATCCGTGTTTTTAGGATTATTACAGGTACATCATCGAAGGTGCACCGAAGAGTACCCCTGATGATGTCTTCTTCGAGATGCGACGTGGGACGACGCGGGGGGTTATAAAACCCCCTGTAAGTATTATGTAATGAGAACATTACTGCTAAAAGCTGAAAGTTTGTTGTTTTGCTTGCATGACTGTTTGTGAAATTGGCTGGGCTTATGTTCGCGGACGGGCGTGTGTAACCACCTGCTATATGAAAGGCCTCGCAGACCGCCTTGCAACTCCCAGTATCACGTTTCTGATTTACAACCCCAGACCGCAGGGGCGTTATGGAATTTCTGGTAAGTCGCCAGTTTTTGTAAATTTATGCATGTGAACCGATCTGAATCCAAGAAAAAATAAATTAGCCCGATGCACCGAAAAGATGTGCCTACATTTGATTAAAGTACAAATTTCTGTGTCTTATCGTGACCATTTATTTAAGGTTAAATTTATTAAGTTTCATTCGCCATAATAGTGCAGTTATCATACAATTGAGTAAGTTTTTAGATGTACAGAGACTCAACCCTGGGAGGAGAAATTTTCGAACCTAATATCTAGTCAATGAAAAATGTGGTAATTATTGCAATAAATAAATTATTAAAGGGCAGCATATCTAATAATTGTATATTCACTTTGAACGAACATTTTTCTTCAGCGATTATTAGCAGTCTAGAAGTTCAGGCAAGCAGTTCAATATACATAGTTGAGTGATGACTATATAAAGTATGATCAAATAGCTATTTGTGCAACACGTGCTAAAAGTGACCGTTTATGCACGAGACATGAAAATTGTGAAACGAAGCCGAAAGCTGAGTTTCATAACATGTCGAGTGCAATAACACTTTTACCACGAGTTTGCACACAATGTTTTTTCTAAGGCCTTAAATTTACTGTTATTAATCCATAAATGTCGATTTAACAAAGCTTTGCATTTATGACAGTTATAATTTATGTCATAATAAAGAGTTGGCCTTGACGCGCAGGTGAATGTTTCTGGAGCCAGTAGCTGCCAAAGTCAATTATCAGAGGTAATTATAAATGTACACACAGTTTACTTTATTAATTACATAATGCTTTAATTATTTAAAAAACGCTTTACCTCTAACGCAAGTAACTAGAAGAACTTTACAACCTTACTTCCAGTTCGCATTTGTAAATTCCACACCAACTGTTTAATTTTAGCACATGGGCTAAAAGTGAACAACTGATTTTTAGTTAAAAAAGCTAGCGCTAAAAGACCTACTTTTAGTAGTGGTCGTAGAAAAAATTATTTTACCTAATAAGGCTATGGAATAGTTTCTAATTTATAAATGCAACTATGTTTATAACGACAGATCAATAAAAACACCAATTAGGGCAGGCTGTGATATGTTTGGCAGTACTGAAGTGTATTGTTAGTCTATGTCAAATTTGAGATTTTTAGGTTAAGTTTTACGTCAGTCTGTGTCAGACAACAAACAAAACCTAACCTACTAATCTCGAATTTGACATAGACTGACAATACATTTCAGTACTGCCAAACGTAAAACACATATCACAGCCTGCCCTAATTGGTTTTTTATTGATCTGTCTGTACTTAAATGTCAAACTTGACATTCAATTTTTAAGTGAGTTATGGTTGCATTCATAAATTAGGAAATATTCCATATCCATACTAAATGAAAATTATTTTTGATCATACTATATAACTAGTGTTCTAAGTCTTTTCCTCCTAGCCTAGGTTAATTATTAATCTATGTGCCACTCGTATCAATAACTGACTAATTGATTACTGTTCCTGTACATTCTTACATTTTTTTCTGTTCGTTCCTATGGGCGGTACTGGTATATTATAAGGTGTTGGGATCATTTAGTTAAATATTTTCCAAAATTAGAAGTACATCGATTCTATACTTGAAGTTGCAATAGAAAAATAATAACATTTTTATTTTATGTTAATTTAAAACATATAAATATACATTTTTATCAATTATTAAATCCGTTATATCTGAAATGAGTATTACATTCCAAATTCTATGCAAACCTCAAACATAAAAGCGTTAATTTTATTTTGAATTACTGACCATATTAAAGTGACCGATATTTATTTTTGGTGTGCTGAAGTTGATACTGTTTTTTTTAAATTATTTGTTCTAATGATTGGTTAAATATAGCACTTATATTTTATTTCTACTAATACACATTTTCGAATTGTTAAACGTTAAGGAACCCTGATTTAAATAATATGCATACAGATGAACAAATCAACATTTTGTAGGTTTTTCTAATTTCCAGTTTTGGGATTTTTAATGTTCTGACAAGATTAATAATAAATAAATATGGTGCTACGTATAACAAAGAAAGACATCTGCTATCACATATAAGTGTTATTCAGTCATTTGTATCATTTTTATCACAACCCATAAAATGAGTAAAGCACTTTCCATTTGTTTGCTTTAAAACTTTTCGTATCAGGTTATAAGTAAAGTAGTTATTTAAAATCTGTAATAGCTAACCGCCCACAACGAATTTTAAACGTGTCACGTTATATTAATATTATCGTAACACGCTAAATTTAAAATTCTAAACAAGTAACGATCTATTCAAAAATAAAACTATCGGAGGGGAATTAAGGCAAGCGTATGCTAATGCGCTGCCCATTACCAAAAGCGGAGAAACCTCCCGAAATATATTTTCTAAAGTAGGGCCTCTACTGAATCGTAGAAGTTTTGATGTTTAAACTTCCTATTAAGATGTGGGGATGTTGTCGAGCGTTAAACAGATTACGAGTTGCTTATAAATAGAAAATGTTTTATTTACACAAAGAGTCGCTTTGCGGTGACGATTTGAGAAACCGTTTTGGATTTTCCTCCCAGTCAGAAGATACATCTTCAGTAATTTTAAGCGCATCGCTATATGCATGTAGTCGTTACCGAGTGACCTATTTAGTTTTGACAAACACAAATGACATATTACAAAGCTGGCTGGATCAGTAAAGTAGTAATAACCACTAAAGAATCAAGCGTAGCTGTTTTTATAATTAGACATAATTTCAAATGATATTAAATAATTGTTTGAGGTTATGAACAGACTTCGACGAACTCAAAAAGCATGCAATTTGTGCAAAAGTAATTGAAAATACCATATAAAACAACGTGAACAGAAGTAACAGGAACAATAATAACAGCGAACTAAAACGAACAAATAATAGAGGAGGGGGCGCAAATGTGGAAGCGTGAGGGAAATGTGGAAACGTCTACAGTGACTTGATAGAGACAGTGGCGACAATAGGCATAATTTGACTCAAAATGGTGGCCTATGGCCTACTAACTTTAATAAATTGAACGTTTTTGAATGGTCATGGTTATATAGTCAGTTATAATATCACAAGAGCATCGAAAATAATCGATTATTTTCCGAGTAACGAGACGTAATCTGCGAAAAACCACGAGAGCGCAGCGCTAAGGATTACGTCAAGTTACGAGTGAAAAATAATAATTATTTTCGATTGCTCGAGTGGTATTCGTTACGATTATATAATGAATAGACCGATAATAATAAATTATTTTATTTCTTAGGTTGGCACTGTTTGTGTTAGTGGCACTGTTTATGTTGGTGGCACAGTAAGTGTATGTCAAATTCGACGTTATCAGGTTAGGTTTTGCGTCAGTTTGTGTCAAAACTGACGCAAAACCTATCCTGCTAACCTCGAATTTGCAATGGACAGTTATTACACCATGGCTCTAGATTATTATCCATTATTTTTGCTTTGTTGGACCCACCGAAACACCGAAGTGATTATACCACGTCGTCAAGGGTATATCCGTTTATCTATACCTTGTAACTAAGTAAAATTCGCAATTACTATTGGCCAAATTTATAATGAGTTGTATAATCACTTATAATACCATGAGTAGTCAAAGTTATGTCGAATATTTTTGCTGTGGTATCACGAATGTCCATTGCGCTTAGGTTCGATTAGGAGGAGTGCGCTAGCACGAGTCCTAATCTCAAGCGCAATGGACATGAGTAGTGATACCACCGCAAAAATATTTTACTTAACTTTGACTAAGAATGGCATTCGAGGGACTATTCAGTGAGCCAAACTACTTTTTCAAATTAGTTTTCAGTAAATCTAGCAACAAACTACGCAATTTCTATAGTAACAGAATACTAATTTTGACTCTTTCTAATAAAAATCACAATTGTTTAAAATATTCACTATACCACTAGTGAAAATTGTCGATTATTTTCACTAGTGAAAATTGTCAAAAAATATTAACTATACCACTAGTGAAAATTGTCGATTATTTTCACTAGTGAAAATTGTCAATATAGTTCATTTTTATTGGCTCAAAGACGGCAAATCTTGTATTTTTATTGGTCAGTTTTTGATAGATGACAAGTGAGTTGAATAGTCCAGGGTAATACCACAAGCAGTGGATATATTTTTGACAAATATTTTGTTGTTTCCATGTAAATTGTTGCGTTTAAATTTCACGATACAAAATCACATCAAAAATGTCACGAGCCGAAGGCGAGTGACATTTAAATATGATTTTGTTGAGTGAAATTTGTAATAATTTCTATGGAAATGGCAAAATATTTAAAAACAATATATATCCACTTCGAGTGGTATTTGGGACGACTATTTAACAATATTAATACATAACGATTAACTTTATTGAAAAATAATCCAACAATTAATATAATTATTTATTCTCAATTAAATTCAGCGGAATACTTCCAAAACACAGCATTTTAATTTTTTTAAAAGAAGCCACACAGTTTGTTGGGGTTAAGTGTTACGTAACCTAGCGATGTCACTAAGGACAGAACATCGTTGCTAAGCGATACTTCGCAACAAGGCTATTTATTTTTTGAGTACGTACATTGTTTTGTGAATATTTTGCATGGTGCCCAATATTCAGTGATATACTGCTGTTATTGGTTGAAAAAAGCAAATGTCTGCAATGTGATTGGCTTATATATTATAGTGTTGAATAGTCAAATTTATACCCATTCAGAGTCACGTGATAATCTAGTAACTTTACGTACCATGTCGATTCTTAAAAATGTAATTTTAGGGTAACAGTTATAAACAGTTTCACATTAATCAAATTTGACAAATTGTTTATTTTCGTCAAAACCTATCACTGAAAATGTAATACTTTGTGTTTTTTAAGCAAATATTTGGAGCTGCGCTTTTATCTAAGTGTCTGAAATGACGAGTTCTATTTTAAAGAAAACCTAAAAACGAAGCGAAGAGCAACATATCAAAAATAGTCCATTTTAATGAAAATCAGTGAAAAGAAATACGCGTCGATGGCAGAAGGCAATTAAAAGGTACTGCCGTTCGTAATTTATTTTCATATCATAAAACCAGACCTGAAAATGCTACCCAAACCAAGTATGAATTTCTACGCAAGGACTGCGTTTCCCGTAGTTGGGTTCAAAGGCAAACGTCAGCAGAGCGAGGTTCCTTGGTAACTGTCATATGCTGCATGAGCGCTGGTGGTATTTTCATACCTCCTATGATGATCTTTCCGAGAAAGAACTGGACTGATACTCTTATGAAAGGGGCACCCCCTGCAGATATCGAAAAACGGCATCCTTCTGGTTCGATTCAAACTGAACTCTTCACAGAATGGTTCGAACATTTTGTGGCTAAAGCATATCCCATGATGGAGTCTCCGGTGCTTTTAGTCTTAGACGGGCACAACGGCCACGCTAGGAACGTTGACGTTATAGAACGTGCAAGGAAGAACCATGCTACAATCGCGAGCATTCCCCCGCACACCTCCCATAAGACCCAGCCTCTTGATAAAACTTTCATGGGGACTCTCAAAACCTATTACAGCGAGTACGTTGGTCAATGGTTGAGGCACAGCAACCGGCCCTTAGGGCCTTATGACATATCCGAATTGTTTGGAAAAGGCTACCTTTAGTGGCAGACTGGCTCTATTGCTGTGAAAAGATTTTCGGAAACCGGAATTTTCCCATGTGACCGGACTGTGTTTGGATATAGAAATTTTATCGCTGCTGCACCTTCCCTCCCTGCTCAATCCACGGAAACACCCCTGTCATGAGATGAGGACAGAAGTCCAAGAGCAAGTGGAAGAAACTCAGGACCAGACAGGAATCCAGTCTTGACCAATGGAAATCAGATTACAACAACTGCTGTGCTTAGACCTCTGCCATCAACAAAACCTGCTAAGAAAGTGCCAAAAGAAAAAGAGGTTCAGAGATCTTTTGGACTTAAAGTAACAAGCGCACCAAGTGAAATTGACCTACGGAAAACTGGTTGTTCTAAATCATTATCCAACACCTCTTGAAACTTCTGCGTGTCACCACAGGATATCATTCCAGTCCCCCCTCTGAAGAGAAAGTCACCCAACAGAGGTCGTAAGCCAAGCTCTTCAGCTGTTTTTACATCTTCGCCTTATAAAACAACTCGAAGAATTTTTATCTAAGGGTAAACAGAAACAGAAGCTGCCTTCAGCAACAACCAAAACCACAAAAAAACCTAAAGCTGTTTTTACAAAAACTTGCAAAAAACGTCTCAAGTTTATTGAGGAATCGAATGAAGAGTTGAATGTATCAACCATCTCTTCAGGGGAGTCGACTTTGGATCTTCCAGCTGGTGAAGATAAACCTACCGAAGAAGATGCCATGTGTATTTTTTGCGGAAACGCATTTTCCAAAGATGTTCGGGGAGAATTGTGGATTAAGTGTCTAATGTGTGAGGAGTGGAGTCACTATTTGTGTACCGGATGTGAGAGCGACACTTACATTTGCAATTTTTGCAAATGAATTTGGTTTATGGACCCCTACTTACCATTATACATTTTATAAAATAATGTTCTTTTGTAATGGAAACCTATTGTAAAATAAAATGATTGCTAAGAGTTTTATTTTTTTATTTCAAACAATTGATTTACCATAATTTTAAGATGTTTCCACATTACCCGCACTTTCTGGAGTATTCAAAAAATGTAGTACAAGCACTAAATATTTTTAAATTTTTAAAATACATACTTTTTTTAATTTATTAGTATTAGTTTTATATTTAAGACAGTATAAAGTAACTTTGGGTAATTTTTCAAGCTAAAAAAACAAAAAACTAATTTTTTATATTCAAAAAACAAAGTGGGTTTCTACATTTGCACCCCCTCCTCTAGTTATTAATGTCATTAGGCCGATATAGTATATGGCAAATAACAGACGCGGTTGAATTTTGTAATCCCAAGCGATAGCCCACGTTTATAAATCAACCTAGTCGGTTATTTGCGTATCGACCGTGTGTCGTTTAAGATTTTTCGTAATAAAATATATACACTTTCAGTTATAATTTTTAACAGCCGGTGGCTTTATGAATGCCTTGTCATGTGTTTAACATACATTAACTGTGCTATTACGAAAAGTAATAAACCACAAACAGTCAAGCACAAATACGCTGAAAAATGTCAAACTAGGCAGGCAAGAGTTTTTCACAGAATTACTGGTATCACTGATCCTGTTTTAATTATTATGAAAACATGAATCCAGGCTGCGTTATATTTGGTAATTTGGATTACGTACTTTATTCTATTTGTTCGTTGTGCCGAATATAGTAGAGTGCGTTGGGATACCAAGGACGCAATAAAAAACAAATAACATTTATTGTATTTTGTATTAAAATATGCCGTAGTTCAAGCTGAATTATTTTGCATATTAGTTTAAGTTTATTTCAAAATGTACAGTCGTGTTCAAATAAATCTGGGACAATGTTTTTTTCATATGTAGGTTCAGTTAAGAATTGAAGAATAACTCCATGGATTTTCTGCTATCAGAAAGAGTTACATTAAACTTTAACACATATATCTAATACTTACTATATTGCTAGCGGCTATGAGTGGGAAACTTGCCAAGGAAGTGAGACAGACAACCAACTCTTCAATGTATAAAGGTGAGCGGTGCGCAAGGGCGGCGGCGTCGTCCGCCCAATGGGGAAGTGGTCAAGTTTAAAATTCGCTTCTAAAGGCGGAGTTCGAATTCCCGCGCATGCGCACGAGACGCGTTATACTCTAAGTGAGACTATGTCGGCGCCGTAATGTTTTCTAGCGTTCCGAGGCCCTACTAGCAATATATGTGTATTATATATATGCTTTAACAGGTTATGAAATCTGTAACTCTTTCTGATAAGAGGAAATCCATGGAGATATTCTTTAATTCTTAACTCAAGATGCAAAGGAAAAAAACACTGTCCCAGATTTATTTGCACACGACTGTACGTTTAAAATATATTGGAATGTACTTGTTTTCTTACCTCAACGTAACTAATAGCTTTTCTTCTGCGGTGATTGACTTCCTCTATGTTGTATGTTATTAAAGGTCCTGCCAACTGCAAAAGCTCATCAAAGCTACTCATACTATTACCCACACAACAATACCTTACCTATTACCTCCTGCACTATACAAGGCTCTAGTGTTCCGGCATGACGTTAGCACAGGAAGGCCGACCTTCCATAGTATTTAGTGTTAAAGCGCATAGGCATGTGTTTAGAACTTAAAAATAAGGGCTTCCTGCGGAAGCGTGGTTAGCAATCGTGACTGCGCTTTTACTCCCACCATTTCGTTTTTTTTTTTGTAAATGAAAAAGGAGTTTTTAAGCAAAAAACAGTAATCTGCAAATCTGTATACTCTACAGTAGTACATATGTAGAGCAATATCAACCTAAAAAATTAACGCCACTTTCTAATCTTGGTATAAAATATAGACATCGAAATTTGGTTTATTTATTTGTTAACGTACTTAGTTTTCTAATCTTATGTTCTTTTCTCAATTCATTATTCATTTTACCACAATAAATTTTAATCATGGTGTTGATTGTAATACTTTAATATTCTCTATTCTTTGCTTGCTATAATAATGTCACCCAAGACAATGAACTAAATATTTGGATAACCGTCGCCTGTAAGAAATTTATAAACCGGTTGCGTTTGTTCTTAACATAAAAATATTATCTTAACTGGTGGGTTTTGAGAAATAATTGGACAATTGGGTTAGTATTGCATCAGCATTGAGTCTGGGGTGCTTTAATTCTCCGGACACAAAATCTTACTGTATGTATATACTCATGCAATATTATACTGGTATTACGAATTCAAACTGAATTATATGACTACGCTAAAGATGTCACAAAATTCAAACCAACAAACAATGACGTTAACTCAAGTCAATAACCGCTTGACTGAGCGTTTCCCTAACTCATGTACGTCACTGGAAAAACTCACAACTCGCTGTTAACACAGTTACTTTAGGTAGAAAAAGTTTATCTCAAGGGGGTGCCAAGGAGGGTGTGATTTCTCTCAGGCTGACTGAAGTAGCAGACCTAAATTACAGCTGTTTGGTGGTTTGTGGAGGAGTAAATGCCGAAAAAGCTTTTCTCTTGCAGATACATTTTCGGAATAGCAAGATTTCGAACTCCCGGCATTGGACTAATTTAAATAAGCCGTGGTAAAATCCGCCGAAATTGACAACGCACACTCGTTATAACAATTTTAAAAATGAAGCGAGGCGTGATTTATATTCAGACATCAATGCGAAAATATCGTTAATTCCCAATACGACATTGACAATACAAAACTCGCTGTCGGCAGACCACGATTTTTCGACGACCCGGGCCCCTAGATTAGCACTCCTCGAAAACGTCTGCTTGCATTCAAGCGTATTACCCAAGCGACTATGAAACAGTACAAGTATGGCACAGCAATCGCTATGCGATCATTTTATTGTTTGGAAACGCGACCAAATACGATTCATGGGGAGCTAACACCGTTGCCTCTGCCTTAGAATCAAAGATGGATTGCGTTCAACTTACACAAATTAACCTAAAAGTCACTAAAACATCAACGGCCCCTGGCATCTTAAGGCGCCCGAAACGACACATTCACAAAACACGTCTTGACTGTTCAAGCTCTAGGCACCAAGATCTCTGTCCAAAACCAGACACATTCGGCGTTCATCTACTCTCTTTCCGACATACGTCTGTAACTCTACTTGTAGCCACCTTATACTCACGATACTTCGTCGCTTTCATTGCGAAAAAAACCCATCTAGATAGGCAGCTGTCATTTTAAACCCGACCGCACATATATTTCCGAGAATTTTAACCGAATACTGGTTTTAAAATGTAGTCTGAAACCCCAAGTGTTTCCAAGATCTTACGAGTGCTGCAACGGGTGCCGTTCTGGATTGAAATCTTTAAACAACAAACAAAATTTATTTTATTATTTCTTAAAGTAAGCAAGCTAAATAGAACATAGGAAACATTATTGAAATTTTACAAAAAGACCTAAGAGATAAAGTAACAAGGTCAACACATCACTATGAAACACACCTCACACAATGGTTGTTGCGCAAGCAGAAAAGGAGCGCTCCAACTTTGTATCCTGAATCTGGAGCAAGTTGAGCATTGTACCGCCAGATGCAAGCGCATAAAGCACCAGCCTCTACAGCGCAATGTAAAATGAGGTTATCGATATCACATACATACATAATACATACAAAAAGTTAAGTATACTTTGTAATTCAGTATCCCGACTCATTAAATAAGTGATACAGTCTACTCGTAATAAGATACTGTTACAAAAAGTTAAATTTATTTTGCAGTTCATTAAGTTCGAACAGATTAATAATGATGTTACCGTAATGACTGTTCAGGTTAAAGAACTTTTATAAAAAGACACATTTATATACTGAAGTTTATTATTTTTCTTCTTCTTGTGCCTTTTACGTTGCCTAACGTTAGATACAGGTTTACAATCCTCTTTGCGAAATCTTTACAGCCAGTTGTGTTTTGGATTTTAGATATTTTACAAAGTCAAGTTAAATATAGTCACAAAATAAAAATTGCTTTCTCAAGTTAACAGTGGAAATTGTAACTTAATCAATATTCTTCTTCTTTTTCTGATTCTTGTGACGCATATGCGGATTTGGGTGCCCCTATTCATTTTCTGTAGGTGTTTCTCGTCCTTGCCACCTCTTTGATGTCGTATTCCGATGTAGTTCTTGGCCTTCTTCTTCCTCTTTTTCCTTCGGCTCTCACTTTCTGTATTTGTTTGAGGTATTTGTCTGATGACATGCGTGTTACGTGCCCGTACCATCTCTAGATTTTTTCTATCGGTGGAGATTGTTCTAGTTCGTTTCTTATGCTTTGGTTTCTGATGCTATCTCTTCTAGTTATCTTCATCACTCTTTTTAGTTATTTTAGATGCAGTTGTTTTTAATCTTTGTTTATCCGTTATAGCAGCCGACGCCGTAACGGCATAAGGCAGCTAAGTTAAAGAAAAAAAAGTTTATCCGTTATTGCCCACGATTATGATCCATATAGTAGTGTGGGAGTGTATATGGTTTTGTAGAGGTGCATTTTTGCCTTCGTTCTTATTTATTTTTTCCTTATTAAGATGTTGTTTATTTGATAATAAATTTTATTTGATTGCTTATTCTGTTCTTTATTTCCTTTTCTATCTTCCCGTCCTTGTTTATTATGGTTCGTAGGTAATCGTATTTCTCTAGATATTGTAATTGTGTAATTGCATTTCTATAGGTATAGCTTTCTCTTGTATTTGTTTACTGAAATAGTGTACCTTACTTTTATTTAATTCAATGTCATCTCTTTATTCTCTACGTGTTCACATTATTTTGATGTTTTATAGTGTTTTTAATCGATAATCCTTACATTAAATTAACTTATCTATGTACTTAACTAATATAGGTAAGTATAACTAAGCTAGTTTCTTGCCTATTGCGAATTTTCAAAATCTAAAGAATTAAGAAACTCGACAAATATGGCAAGTAATGCTCAACTAATTCTACTTTTGTGACAGACCAGTTCTCATTGTTATTGGTAATATTATTTATAATATCTGCTCTTTTTCTGTCTAATAACATACAACTAAAAATCAAGTGATCCACTGTTCGATCTTCCACTCCGCATTTACACTGTGCGTTGCCCGTAATTTTGAATTTGTGTAAATAACTCTTAATTTTTCTGTAACCATTTATACAGGGTGTTACAAAAGTAACTCCCGTGCACTTGGGGATATATTCAGGAAGATAAAATAAACCGATAATAAAGAGTGACAAAACTTCAGATTGTCCTTCCTTACAGAGTTATTGACCAACAAAGTATTAAAAATGTATGTTTTACAAAATCAGGTTTTATTGATAATAAATACTTTCCTGGTCGATGGATTGGAAGAGGTGGACCAATAACTTGGCCGCCCGGATCACCCGATATTAATCCGTTAGATTTCTTTTTCTGGAGATATCTCAAAGAAAAAGTTTATCTACAACCAGTTGTCGAACAAGCAGATCTGATTGACCGGATTCATGCAGCTGTAGCTTTAATAAACGACGAAATGTTAGAGAGAGTAAGTGCTTCTTTGTTAAACCGTGCTAGAAAATGAATTGAAGTGGAAGGTGGCTTATTTTGCAAAACATATATTTTTAATACTTTGTTGGCCAATAACTGTGTAAGGAAGGACAATTTGAAGTTTTGTCACTCTTTATTATCGGTTTATTTTATCTTCCTGAATATATCCCTAAGCGGACGGGCGTTACGTTTGTAACACCCTGTCTAGACGTCAGTTTTGGTGAATATAGTATTTGTGTCTTTAATCTTATTTCCACCGAGGAAAAAAGGTATTTTTTTATATGACCTTCATCATTGTTTGCCCACTGAGATTGTCACTTTTCTTAACTAATTTGTTTCTCCCCACTGATTACCTCAAGTTTCATTGCCTTCTCTTCAACAGGGTTTTCTACTATGTTTCTTCCGTCCTCAGCTTTTAACCTTTCATGTACGTACAATTGTTGTTTATTCTAACTTTAATAACGGGTGTTCATAAACAGTCGTCATCCCAGTTGCTTTGAAAAACAAAATGTTATGTCTTTGATTAATTCGTGCAACACATGAAACGTCATTGAGTACTGTCATAGCGCATTTTTTTTCAATTTTAATAGACATACGTTTCTGAAGTCAAAACCTACTGGGATGACGACTGTTTATGAACACCCGTTATTATTGGAGTGCTACTCGTAAGTATACATGACACTTCATAATGTAGTGTCCTAAAGCCCTTCGCAATCTTTTTGTTCATTAATATTTGTACTCTTTTCATTTTTGTCTAATTTTTCTTCTGTGTCCCTTATCAGCTCAGCGAACGTTGGCTATCATCGTAGCGATCGAGACTTTGTTAACAGCCGCTCGGAAAAATTAATTGAATGTTTTACCATACCATCGGAGTAGGTTCTTCAGCAAGGATATTCTTCTTCTACTCTGTCCTCTTTTGCTGTTTATTTTACCTTGAATGATTAGTTGCAGTATGGCATATTTTTCAATACGCATAATGTGCCCTAGATATGTAAGTTTCCTTACTTTAACGGTCTTCATCAGTTCTTTGTCCACTTCCGTTCTTTTTAAGACTTCGTTGTTAGTCACATGTTCTGTCCAGCTGATTTTCAGAATTCGTCAGAAAGCTAACTGTATTAGCTTCCAGACCTCCACAGTAAAACTGAGTAGGTAGTAACTATTCTCATGCGCATTTGTAGACGCAGATTATTAGAAAGCACATCGCGCATTTTTTTAAATATTGTTCTTGTCTTTTCTATTCTTTGCCTTATCTCTCAGCCAAGGTAAGTCTTTCCACACTTTCCAATGCAACATTGTTCGCATAAAGTTGGCACCGTTATTCTTAGTGATTGCCATATATTTGGTTCTATTCGTGTTCAGACTTATTCATCTCCCACGTCTATTACTCGATCTAGAAGTTGTAAGTCCTCCACAGAATCGGTTAGAAGAACGGTATCATCGGCATACCTCAAACTTTTAATCAAAATTCCGTTGATGTTTATTCCGTTTGATATATCGTACTTTATTAAATATTTCTTCGGAATAGATATTCAATAGAAGTGGAGACAAGATACAGCCCTGTCTCGCTCTCATGCAGATTCTGTTAATTGTCCTTCAACTCTTACCGATGCTCTATGACCGTAATAAAAATTTTGTATGATTTGTTTGTCAGCCTCGTCAATACCTGTTATTCTTAGGATGTTAATTAATTTGTCATGTCATACCATGTCAAATGCTTTGTTAAAGTCTATAAAACATACGTTCACGTCAGCATGAACGTCTTTGCATCTGTGTATGAGTATCTGAAGGGCAAACAGAGCTTCCCGTTTTCTCATTCCGTTCATAAATCCGAATACCTTTTCCAATATCAGATTCAAGTTTTCTATATATTCTTTCGTGAATTATTCTGAGGAACAGTTTCAAGACGTGATTAATGAAGCCGATTGTATGGTAGTCCGCACATTTCTTTGAATTTCGCTTTTTGGGCACGGCGACGAGCGCGGATTTAAGCCAATCGTAAGGTATAGTGCCGGATTCATACATTTTGTTGACTAACACTAATAGATTTTTTAGACAAATCTCTCTGAATAGTTTTAACGTTTCAGCTGGAATTTCATTTGGTCCACATGATTTTTTTTCCTTCAATTTATTTATCTCCTTTTTAACTTCTTCTTGTATTATAGGTCTAGGGGATTTCACCATTGGTTCATCTGCTGAAGTGCGATTGTCGTCGAAAAGTTGATTTATGTATGCTTTCCAGGTTTGTAATTTTTCTTCTATACTCTGTATAATCTTTCCAGTGTTATCATATAAGTTGTTAATGTTGCTTGTACCCCTAATATCTAAACTTATTTAAATTTTCTTATGCATTGCAAACGCGACATGTTTTTTAGCCATTTCTTGTCTGATTCTTTTTCTGGTTACCTTTGCTTTTCGTCTATTACCTTATCTTATTTTTGCAGATCTCCCTAGGACATTTATTAATGCATAGCATGTTTTTGCGACATACATAACATGTTCCTCAAATCTAAATTGATTATCTCTTATCTGTATATTCAGATATTTTATTGTACAGTTGTTGTAAAACATTGTAGTTTAAGTAAATGTGTATCTATTTATTTTTTAGAGACTTTCTTTTTGTCACTAGCATCACTTGTGATTTTCTTTATTAAAATGTATTTTTTCCATCTCATATTCGCAGTATTTTCTCATTCCATTGGTACTCCTCTTCCTTTTGTTAATAAAAATGCTATTGCCTTTGTGTTGCTGGTAAAATTAATATTTAATAACGAATTATACTGAAGACTGCAAAACCCTGGACCAAAACATGATCGTTGTGGGCACCGTTTATTTATTATTTTGTCTAGAACTGCTATTATATCGTTGAAGTAATATTTTGCCAAGTTGTACAAGTTCTTTTTATATTTGGAATCCTTTATAGCTTTAATTATAGCTGGCCACCAAGCAGCAATAAATGTACCTTTTACATCTAGGCTGACATAAACATCCACTTCCTTTTTTTAAATAATTTTTTCCACATATTTTTTAAATCCATGTGGTCCCGCTCTTTTGAACACAATTAAAGCTGTTAGAATACATATACTGAATTATTCTATTGATTATCAACGTTTCCAATACGTTACCACCCGCATTTATCGAACTTACTGGGCTATTTGGCCGCTTGGTCTAAGTTTTTGTTTTCTGGCTTTACTGTCGACACTATTATAGCTATGTTATATTCTTTTGGAAATTAGGCCCTATTCAGACATTAATTACATACTTCCATGAAGAATAATGGGAATCTTGTATGTATTCTTAACAGGATATCGCTTGTGATTCCGTCTTTCACAAGACATTTTTTTGAATTCGTACTTTTTAGGATTTCCTACCTTGTAAATTATGAATTATTGCGTGTATTCGTAGGGTTTTTGATCTCGTTCTTTATTTCCTTTTGATGTTGATTGTCGTCTTTGTTGTCATCAGGGGCGATATCTTCTAACATCCGTTTTAAAGTAATTTCTATATCTACCATATATTTTCTACTTTCTGTCCTAAATTGTTGTAAGCGTGACATTTCTTTTAATCTTGCCAGTTGTCATTCTTTGCATTACATTTCAAGGGTTGTTTTTATTTGACAGATTAAATACTCTTTCCATGATTAAATTTTCTTTCGTTTGAATTTATTTTGTAATTTCATAAGCTTGAAGGATTAAGTAAGACATACTAAAGGCTGGCAAGTTAAAGTGACTGTTCCAACAAGGTTAATTTATTTTGTTGCTCCTTAAGCCTAATAGGCTGTACTGTACTAAATAGGGTACAATAAGGATGGTTGGATTAAATATAATTTTACACAGTGCTAAATTTACTTTGTAGTCCTCTGAATTCGATAGATTAAGTAAGTCACACACTATCAAGATTGCGAAACTGTTATACAAAGCTGACTTTAGTTTGTAGTATCTTAATGGCGATTTTTATGACTTCTAAGCTTGACTTATTTTTAATCCGTCAGTACAAAATCATATTACAACCAAAAAATTAGAGATAAGAAATAGGACAGGGAACTCTTTCAAAGCCCTAAATTTATTTTGTAGTTTCTTAAGCCCAACAAATTAAGTTAGTCACAGTAAAAGCTTTCGGGTTTGAGTGAATCTTACAAGTTTTTTAGAATTCCTTAAGTTAGACCCAGTAAAGACTATCTGGTTTCAATTGCCCAAAGAGCTGAATTTATTTTGTAATTCCTTAAGATTGAAAGATTAATTTAATATGTGGGGTTTCAGAATCTTTTAAAAAATCTGAACTTATTTCACTCTTTATGTCCGACACACTGTAATTCTGGCCGGTCTAGGACATTTGGGCGCGGCCGTTTGGGCGCGGCCGTCTGGGCGCGGCCGTTTGGGCGCGGGGACACTTGGGCGCGAGACACTTGGGCGCGAGACACTTGGGCGCGAGAAAGGGTCAACATTGGGATTCAGGAACACATTAAGTGTGAATCATTTCAATTTGGCATAAATAAACAAACATTTATTAAATCATTATTTATCCTGAGAAGTTAATGTAATTAACAAACAATATTAAAAGAATAATCCAATTATTTATTGAAACCGTTATGAGATTAATTTTAAATAAGGTGGTAGTATGTACCTATATTAGGTAAATTTTTCAATAAATCCGAATAAAAATAAAGAAGGTAGAATATTAGATTAGTTTTGAAATAATTCTGAATACATAAAAAAGGCAGTACCTATGTTAGATATGAAATAATAATTCTGAATTGAAATAAAGATGGAAATAGAATATATACTGCTCAAAATGAATTAGGGATCAGTTTTATATTTTCTATTACTTTATACAGGATACACAGATTTGAATGAAACTTTTAGTGATTATCTATGGACTAACACAGTATTTATTAAATACGAAAAATTAATTCAAAAACAAGTAACAAAGTTCTTAAGTTAACATTAACAGAAAACGTACAAAATTAAAGACCGCAACAAATAAAGAAAACGGCCCAGAATTCTTTCTGGCATTAAAGCTAGTAACGGGTATGACCTCCCCTCGCAAGTAAGACACTTCGACACCTGTTGCCCATACTGTTGATGAGATTTTGAAATCGTTCTTGTGGTATTTGCTCCTATTCCTGCACAAGACGATTTCTGAGATCATTTCAGTTTGAGGAGGTTCTCCTGCTTGAATCCGTCGTTCTAGTTCGTCCCAAGCATGCTCTATGGGGTTCAGGTCAGGACTATAAGCCGGCCAGTCCATAGTGTGAATATTATGGGCATTCAGGTACTCTTGAACAATTCTTGCAGAATGAGGGCGGGCGTTATCTTGTTGATAAATAAACCCTTGACCATGATTTTGAGCATACGGTCAAACGTGAGGTTGCAGAATGTCATCGATATAGCTTTGAGCTGTTAGAGAGCCCCCTTCTACAATGACAATCTCAGTGCGGCCGTTCAAAGATATTCCACCCCATACCATAATAGAGCCTCCTCCAAAATGCAGCCTTTCTTGCACCATATTGTATGCGAATCTCTCACCTTGCCTTCTGTAGACTCTTACACGACCATCACAGTTATTCAAACGATACCGTGACTCGTCTGAGAATAAAACATTTGTCCATATAAAAACTAAAGGATAGCTGTGATTTATAAACTGATCCCTAATTCATTTTGAGCAGTATATATAGGTGTTGAAAATAATTTTAAATAAAAATTCATTTATTGTGCTGGTAAATGAATAATGCTATGCTATATTTAATCGATTGATGGTTCTAATGTTTAATATGTTTCTAATATGTGTTCTGTTTGCACCGAAACTAGTCGGCTTCGAGTTTTGTTTATAGTGATAATACTTAACAATAAACCTTAAATTTTAAAATAATAAATTATTTTCGTTATGTTATGAACCGACTAACTGAAGATAAAAGCAGAAATAAGAATAATAGTAAATAATCATATAAAAAGATTAATTTTAATAATCAAAATATATTTTTGACATTTTTACCATTATAATACATATTATTCTTAAAGTAAATATATACAATTTTTTAAAATATAAACAAGAAGCATCCACGCATTTATTTCATAATTGTACGAAATGCCTCTTAAAAATTCTAGAATGTCCTTATTGTTTACGCCGTCTACATGATTATATTGATTATTATAATCTTTAACCAAATTTTTTATTTTCTATCAGACTGGATAAATTTTTGTTTTTTTTTCAGTGGGCTCATTTCCCGCAAGTAACTGTTCATAAGCAACATCTCTCCTTCGTTGAATAGTTTTCAGGCTGTCGACGAATCTCCAAATGGTTGGATGGTTCATCAATAGCTCTGTTTGTACCCAATCTCTATTCATTTATTCTTTGTTACTTAGTATTTTAATGTAATAAATCTCCGCAAAAGATTTGCTAGTATTTACCGGAAAGTTAAAATTTTTAACTTGCTTTAATAATATTCTAATTTTTGACAATTAATATTTCTATACTAAATTTTTGCCGCCCGCCACCTCCTTGGACGTGCTTTGGGTAATTTTCGATAATTTTCAGACCTATTAATAGTAAAGTTAGCTAATACTAATATACGTTAATTAGTTTCCTCGCGCCCAAATGTCTCGCGCCCAAGTGGCTCTGCGCCCAAGTGTCTTCGCGCCCAAACTGCCGCGCCCGAACGGCCGCGCCCAAACGGCCGCGCCCAAATGTCCGGCTCCGAATTCTGGCACATCTAGCGTCAAGAGAATATGGTCGCAGTTAGGATTTGCTGGAAATAAGCCATTTCGAAAACTTTAGTAGTTGGTATTTGAAAATTAAAGCTTTTTAGGCTAAGGAATATCATTGAAACCGATTGGAGTTACAGAATGTCAAGATTAAGGTTATCCATTGTTGGTAGCAGCAGCTGTAAATATACCTGTTGTATAGAATTAATTGGTTCCAAGTTTGTATTCTTTCTCTTGAATTTAATTATTTTTTCAAGCTGCTTTAGGAAGTACGTAATCGAAAATGAGTATAAAATTAGAATATTGAAAGATTTTATCCCATAATTTCTAATTTGCTGCAAAGTAAGATTCAGTTAAACACGGTTCCGGCTGCAACTACTTACTAATCATGCGTTTAAAGTTTAATAACATTCAGTGTTTGTGTAGCAGAATATTATACCTAGGGCAAATACGTGAAAACTAGTAAAGGAGCTGAATCCACTATATTCAAGTTTGCACTTTGAAACATCAAATTTATAAGCAAGGCGATTTTAGAAAACCCTTAGTATGCTTAGTGATTTAAATCTTTGAGGAATGGTAGTTCAAAAATATTTACCACGAGTAATATGCTAAACTATCACTTGTAGTTTCATTATTAAATAAGTAGCATTATTGAAAACGTTAAAAGTAAATTGTGAGAACACTAAAACCTTGATGGACGAGCTTTACACCATATTCTAGGCTGCGAAGCGGATTTTACACCACAAAACATAAGTAGGTAGTGCTCGTACAGGGACAGCCAATAGATCTGGACGGTTTTTGATAGAGAAGTATAAGCTTATTAGTGGACTTAAAAACAAATATATTGTACTAGAAGTGCCATTTGTTAGAAATTAATCAATTTTTAAAAATTACCTCGCACATTTTTGCTTACATAGGCAAAACATATCCATTACGCCCTCCAAATGGACATTAACATTATCTATCGCACTCTCTTAGGATATAACCTTGTTAATTTTATTTAATACTAGCTGACCCGGCAAACGTTGTTTTGGATTATGACATGATGGAGAAAACCCTTCAAACCATTAAGCACAGAATTATAAAAGTATGACTGCAAATAGAAGTCTTACAGTGTATAGAAAACACACTTTCGATTGTCCAATTCTCCGGCTTTCCCTTTGGATTTTTCCGTATTTTCTTTTTTGCTAAACACCCCGAGAGTAAGATGAACCAAACAAAAAAAATCATCCAAACCGGTCAAGTCGTTCTCGAGTTTTTGCGTTACTAACACACTAACAGGCGGCGATTGATTTTTACATATATATAGATTATGTTATACGTATCTAACTTTTTAGGAATCATTTCCACACTCATGTGAACAACTCAATACCATTTCCATTTTCATTAAAAAACACATTTGTAACAGTGCCGGTACAAAGAGGAAAAATCAGTAATACAATACTATGCGCAATACGAGTGCTCTGAGTACGTTCTTAAAATAAAATTAAACCCAAAAACTGCCCTATAATGGATATTACTGTTGGTCGGCTATTTAGTGATTAGAAAAGAATTGCTTCCGTTGGTTAGTACATTAATATTAAAATAACAATGTAGTTGCTTTTGTAGTCTATAAATAGTCGAGTAACCTGTCAGCAAATATTATGTAAGCGTCGAAATTACGAAAAATATATTACATACTTACAAAAAATGTCGATAGTTGTCCTTTTGTTGTCTGGGATTACGCAACATGTTTTTGTAACATTTTTATATATTTTTACTAGCCGCAAACCCATTGGTTAAGAAATTATAACTCAGCATTTATACCTAACGGTGTTTTTAAAAATGTTTCTGTTGTACTCCAAAATAGCAGCTATTAATTTTACTAGAAATGATTGTTATTGTTGCTTAACAAAAGTGGATTGTATGTAGAATTGAAAATGTAGCTACAGTAATTGTTACAATTATCACGAACTCCCTAAACGAGTTGTATCGGCATTCATTATTCTGTTTATTCGCTGTAGTTGTATGTGCTCTTTCAAAAATTTTAAATTTTGACGTAAAATTCGGATAGAAGATGAGATTGTCTGAAGAACCAAACTTCTATCTCTTAAGTAATACGGATAAAATGACGGATTAAAAAAAACACTAGTTTAAGTTCTGTCTTGGAGTTTGTCTGGCATTTTCAACTGTTCTTCCGTAAAATAAAATTTCATCTATTGTAAGTATATGATCAATACACAAATTTTATGTAAATATACGGGGTGTTTTTGAAATACACGTACCACGGAGGACCACAAGTTCCTTTGCCCAAAATATGATGATTTAACTCAACTTACCTATATACAAAGTTGCTTAGTTTAGCCGCTAAAGGGCTTTAAAAATAATTAACTTTTTAAAAAATTTTAACCCCCTGTATAATCACTACCATTTTTTTCTGAATAGTTACTTTAATTTAGAACCTATTTCCTCTCTTACAGAATTTTAGTTGGGTGAACGGTTTAGCCACAAAAAATATTTTCTAAATATTTACAAGCCTAGTGTTAAGTTACAATTACTGATTCAGGCTTAGAAAGTATTTTTTGTGGCTAAACCGTTTACACAACTAAAATATTATAAGAGAGGAGGTAGTTTCCAAATTAAAGTAACTATCCAGAAACAAAATTGGTAGTGATTATACAGGCGGTTAAAAAATATGGATGGATAATTTATTGAGACAGACCCTGTAATTTTCGAAATTAGGGTTTATTCCCCAAAAAGCTGCAGTTTGCTGATACAAACGCATTAACATTAAGTTTCATTTGCGCATTTTGCCTCTTTTAACGCTTTAGTGCACGTGTATACATTATGTGAATACTGTAACATATTTCTTCAGAAACTACAGAACTTTACACAGTTTGGTGCAATTAACAGAACAGTTTTCAAATGGCCTATATTTGTCATTTATGCTTAATTTCCAATGAGTTGAGTATCTATATATATAATAGACTTGTCTGTCCGTCCGTCCGTCCGGGACGCTGTTTCAGCAGCCAAACCGTAAGAGATAGAGAAAAAAGTTATGAAAGTTATGTTTGGAATGGTCATGTCAGGTCAGGAACCAAATTTCAGTCACGTGACGGTTTTCGAGAAATCACGTGATTTCCGTCCGTGCGGGACGCTGGTCCGTCCGGGACGGTCTTTTTTGTTTTATTAAATGAGACATTTGTCTCACTGGACTGCTAGTATTAATACTAATACAAGCAAGCATTATTATATCTTAACTTGTTTGTCAATAATAACAGTAATATTAATAGTATTGTTTCACAAAGCTCATGAAATATATTTTAAAACTATAGATGTTTGTATTTTTTTCCATCCTGTGTAAGCGAATTATAGATTTTTAGTCCCTTATAATACAGAGAATTTTGTGTAAATGCTTTGTTTAATTTAGGCAGTCTAAAATCAAATCGATTCCTCGTTTTATGTTGACGTCCATCAGCATTTAGTATCAAGTGCTCCGTCATATAATTTTCAAATAAATTATTAACGGCTTTGTAAACCAAAACCATTGTATTAAAATAAATACGCTGTTTGCGTATTAGCCTTAACTTAATATTAGTATATTTAGGATTTTGTTGTATTTGCAACCTTTGCAAATTCGCGTGATAACAAAGAAATAGGATACTTGCAGAGTAATCAAGTGTGGGGCAATAATGGTATATTTATTATACACTAAAATACTATCATTGATACTTAGTTTACTAGCTATTCTTCTTAAAAACTTATTTTTTAGCAACTTTCTTAATAATAAAATTTATATTACTACTAAAAGTAAGTCTATTATCTATTATTACTCCTAGATATTTAATTTCAAACACTGTTCTAGTTTTAGACCGTCAATTTTTACGTTAACAGATATATTTTCCCCCTTAATTTTATTTGACAAAATTACGCATTTTGTTTTGGCAATATTCAATTTTAGTTTATTGATTTCTAACCCATCCAATATTCTCTCACGATCTGTACTTATTTTGTTGTCGGCATCAGTAGTATTTTCAACAGTTACCCAAACCTAATACAGATCCCTGGGTAACTCCCAATTTGTTAAAAATTTCCATCAATTCTTCTTCATCATATACAGTTGTTTGGGATCGAGAAGATATATAATTTTCAAACTATTGTTTTTCGATTCCCTGTATTCTATGTTTGTCCAGCTTTTAATTTTTTTCCAATCGATTGTTTCAAAAGGTCGCTTATAAGCTAAAGAAAACGCCCACTACACTTCTTTGTTAATCGATTTCACTTTTGCAATTCGCTACAAATAGATTTGATGCCGTTTCATACGAATATTTGCTTCTGAATCTGGGGTCACAATCTTATTTGCTTCGATAAATTCCTGCAATTGGTTTTTGACATTTTTTTCTAAAATTTGTTAGTACACCGGTAGCTTATCAATTGGTCTAAATTGTTCGCATTGTTTTGTACCCATAACTTTTCAGATGGGGATTTTTGGATTTCTTCCAGGATTCTGGAAATATTCCATTCCTCAACTAATCATTTATTAATTTTACCAGAGGACTTCCTATAATTGACAATGCATCTCTTATAAGCTAAATAGGAATGTCATCTGTGCTACCCTTTATTTTTAGGCACGTTATTGTTATCTCAAGATCGATTAAAGAAATATTCTTACATTTAAACATTTTAACAGGATCAGGTATGAACAACTCCTCAAAGTTAGTGTTTAGTATTTCACGATTTATGTCAAAAATGCTGTTTATACTCGTTAAAGTTTTTCAGATATTTCTTTGTGATCGGTTACTTCTACTTTTTGGAATATAATGTTTTTCGGTGTATTTTCTCTACTTCTGGGTTTTTAATTATATATTTAACTAGCAAGATGCCAGTTCTTCGTACGGACTACAAATGTTTGTTTCTTCTTCTAAATCTTAAATGAATTCTGGAGTCCCCCCTTCCCCTCACTAAATAAGCTAAACTAACAAAGGCTGCAAAACATTATTGTAGGTAAGAAGGACACAATATTCTTTCGAAAAAAGTTTTCCTTAACTCTTTTATTCTTCACGTACCCCCTGAAAATGTGTATCTAATTGTCGTTACCCTTGTATAGATTGATAAAACTATAGTTTTAATATAACAATGAGATAAAATCAAAAATATATGTACTTATTAAATGTTATATTCATAAATTATAGTAGGATACCCGTTTCCACCACAGAGGGATGGAATTTCAGAAATTCTACCATTTTATTTTGTGAGATATTGAGAAATTCGTGTAAACACAGTTTTCCCCTTTTCACCTCTTAGGGGTAAAATTTCTGAAAATTATTTCAGCCCGTTTTATCCTGAAATGAACCCAGAGGGGAAATAATCATTGAAACCCCCTACTCCTTTTCAGTTGTCCGTTTTTGCCGCTTTAGGGATGAAATTCAAACAACCCTCAAACCCCTTTCTAAAGATTTGAAAAACACATCTATATAACAAAAAAGAATTCTCTAGCTCAACAAACACAGGAGATACAAGGGGTTCCATAATTCATTATCGGGTCTAAGACATAGTGAGGAATTTGTGATAACACGGTTTACCCCCTTTTCACTCCCTTTAGGGTAAATTTTTCAAAATCCCTTAAATCACTATTTTAATATTTTAAAAATACATCTATATGCCAAAAAAGAATGTTCTAACCCAAGAAACATAGAAGATATGAAGGGTTCTTTAATTCACCCCGAATCCATATTTGCACCTTTAGGGGTTGATTAGGGCAAAATTCTGAAATACTTTTCTAGGCATTTGCATTGAAAATCTTTGCAAGTAAACACCAAGTCGATATCTCATCGGTTGTAAGAGATATTGAAGAATTCGTAAAAACACATTTTACCCCTTTTCAGCCCTTTAGACGTAGAGTTTCAAAAAATCCCTTCTTTGCACTACCTTACCTAGCAATTTGAATCTTCTACCCAAATTTCAACTTCGTAGTACCAGTGGTTACGGCTATGCGTCAGGGTTGTGACTTTCCTTTATAAATATACTAGCGGACCCGACTGACGTTCTGCTCGCTGACTGGTTCAGCAAACGTTTTTTCGATTTTCGATTTTTTTAATTTTAAAACATATTGGAGGGTAGTGGGGGGAGGTGACATTTTGGGGTTATACGTTCTGATATGCAAGAAATCTTAAAAAAATTAAAACAAAGAAATTCGTCAAAAATTAAACAAAAATCCTAGAACCTGATTGTACTCAAACACACACAAAAAAATTCATCAAAATCGGTCCAGCCGTTTAGGAGGAGTTCAGTGACATACACACGTACAGAAGAATTATATATATAAAGATGTATAGATAATTTTCCACATACTTTTTTTACATAGTGATCATGAAAGTCGTCTTTTTTTAAAGAAAAATCGTATTGAAAATACCACTTTTTTTAACGCAAAATCGTGAAAAAGGTACATATTTTTTAAGTATTTTATTGAAATGTCAATTTGACAGTTGTAAATTCCGAAGTCCTTTTCGACTAAATTTCGAGTTACAAGAGGTATATATATGTATATCCGGGTTTATACCGCCGGTCGCGGATTTCCGGTTCTCAAACGCCATAGCTTCCGATCGTGGGCATCTTCATCTTCTAGTTCGACTTCTCTAATTTGGTTGTTCCAAGATCTTCGTGGTCTGCCTCGTTTACGTTTCCCCGCAGGTGTCCAATTAAAGATTCTTTTCGGCCATTTCTGATCATCCATCCTTAACAGATGTCCAAACCACTTCAGTCGCCTTCTATCGATTCTATCTATAACTTTGTCTTGGGCCTCCATTCTGTTTCGAATTTCCTCATTTGTGACATGTTCTAATCTTGAGATCCTGAGGCTTCTTCTTAGGTAGTCCATTTCCACTGCTTGTAACTTGTATAGGAATTCTTTTTTGATGGTCCATGTCTCACAGCCGTAGCATAGAACCGACTCCACCATTGCTTTTCCAATTTGTTTCTTAACTTTGTTTGAAATATGTCGGTCCCACCAGATTGGGTTCAGACTTCCTATTATTTTCCGGCTACTTTCGATCCTGCATTTTATTTCATCTTTGCCTATACCGTTTCTGGTTATTGTTGTCTCTAGATATTTGAATTTTCCTACTTGCTTTAGTTCTTGGTTGTCACTGATGAGTATTTGAAATTGGGCATCTGTATTTAATGGCAAATACACCGTTTTATCTATGTTTATTATATTCTTCATGGAGTTTTTTGACCATATATTCTAAGTCGTAAGAGTCCTGAGCGATTACGACTTGATCGTCCGCAAAACTTAATGTAAATAGGTGTTTATCATTTACAGGTACTCCCATACCACTTACTTTCTTCTTCCATGCTTGTAAGACTACTTCTAGGTATAAGTTGAAAAGCAGTGGAGAAAGGCTACATCCTTGTCTCAGACCTTTGGTTGGAGTGAAAGGTTCCGACAGTTCGTTACCATTTTTAACGTACGCTTTATTGTCTCGGTACATTTCTTTTATAATATTTAAGAGTTCTTGATCTATATTCATAAGATTTAGTGCTTCCCATAGTTTGTTTTGGGGGACCGAATCGTAAGCCTTCTCCTACTGCAGTTCTTTTCTCTGTCAGTTGTTGTAGCACGAAGATATTGTCAACGCAAGATTTTCCTTTAGTGAACCCACTTTGATCGTCACTGATCTTATTTTGGAGATTTGTTGTAGTTTTCTGTTTAAAATTTTACCGAATAGTCGGCCGAATGTGCTGTTTATACTCAGTCCTCTATAATTACTGGGGTTCTTTCTTGGTCCTTTTTTGTGAATAGATATAATGTGCGATTCTTTCCACTGGGTGGGTATTTTATTTTGTTGTAGGCAGTTATTAAAGTGCGCTGTCAGTCTTCTGTTTAAGGCCTGACCTCCGTATTTAAGTAATTCGGCTGGTATAGATCCAGGGCCCGGCTCTCTTCCATTTTTCATTGATTTTAGGGCTGATTCCATTTCTTCTTCCGTAACACTGATGTTTGTGTTTGTAATCGACGTAGCATTGTCTACAGCAGAGTACTGCGGTCTGTCTTCTATTAGTAATTCTTTGTAGTGGTTAATCCAACTCGATATAGGGATTAGAGTTCCATTGTCATTACTATCTTTCTTCATGGATTTGAGGCATCGCCATACTTCAGAGGATTGTGACCCGCCTACCATACTATCTATTTCCTGGAATTTGCGCTCCCATGCGGCATATTTTGAGTTAGCTATTTTTTTCTTAACTTCTCGATTTAATCGTTTGTATTCTTGTAGTGTTGCCCTGTTCTAAGATTAAGCCACTTATGATACGCTTTGTTCTTCTCTTCGATATGTTCCTGGAGTTCGTCATTCTACTAGTATGGTGTTCGTTTTCCTTTTTTCTGATTAGCTTCCCCCAATGCTTCTTTGGCCGCTTGGTGGATAGCATGAGTTAGGTTGGTATGTTCTATTTCTATATCTTTACTATTGTTGCTTTTTCCTAGTTGTAGTCTTAACCGGTTTTTATATAGCTGCTGTACACTGTCCTCTTTTAGTACTTGGAGCTTATATTTTAAGGGTGGTTTGGTTTCGGACTCCTTTGAGTGTAGAGCTTTTACCTTTGTCAGATAGGGTGGTATAACTATTTTCGCTGTCACCAAATAGTGGTCGGAGCCACAATTGGCGCCCCTTTTTACTCTCACATCGGTTATGGTGATGTCTTGTTGCTTCCTAGATATTATATAGTCTAAAATAGATTTCTGACCTCTAGATGGTCTTTCCCAAGTATACTTGTGTCTAGGTTTATGATTAAAAAAGGTGTTCCAAATCTTTAAATTATATTGTATACATGTATTAATCAGTCGGTCTCCATTGTCGTTGACCGTCATTTCTTCGAATTGGCCCACACTTCGGCATTTTTTCTACTTTTCCCGCGCGGGCGTTAATATCTCCGGCGACAATCAGTTGTTGTTTTTTATTGACTCTGTCTAGTTCGCCAGTTACGGTCTGATAGAACTCGTCCTTCAGGTGCCTCGGTGCATCATCTGTCGGGGAATACAGTGCGAGTATAACTATCTCTTTGTTGTATATTTTCATGGTTAATCTTATGCATCTTTCTGACACCGCTTCAAGTCTATAATTTTTTTGCTATGTTTTTTCTTAACCATAACTGCAACTCCTGCAATGGCTCGTTCCGATTTGGAGACACCCGACCAGTAGATTTCATAATTTTTTTCGGTCTTTTTTCCTTGGCCTTTCCATTTGGTTTCAGTTAGGCATACTATATCCATATTTAGTTTATCTATTTCATTCCATATTTCTTGTTGTTTGTAAGATATTCCTTGTACATTCCATGTACCTATTTTCCATGTCCATTTACTTTGCGTAAGATGTCTTCGTTTGGTTCCATCCTGCATCCGAGGCTTGGCGTTAGGTTTTTTTAGCATTTTACATCTTTTACGACGAACGAGGAGCTGGCCCGCCGCCAACCCCCAACTTGGAGGGCCGGAATTTGCTGTTGGGGTTTATTCCCTTAGCCGAAGTGTTCCAGTTTTAAGGCGCCGGAAATTCGCCTTTTACCCTGAACATGGGGATAGGGTTGCTGGCAGAGCTGCTAAGAGTATTGTGCAGTGGCATTTCTCGGCATTTGTTAGAAGTACTTATTCGACATCAGTACTTTCTCCGAGACCTTACCAGCCTTGACCTCCCGTTATAAGAGGTAACTATACAAAAAACACTACGTGTTCAACACGCTTTGAAACTCCCTTTTTGATTCAAACTGCATATTCATTGAAAAAGTATGATTTTCAAAAGTAGTTGTACATATTACTATTAGGCTTTCCCTAATTTTGTTTTCATAGTAGCTATTTTTTCTTTAATCAGATTATTATATTTGTTTCTGATTTCTTTATAATGTTTCTTTCAGCAGCAAAATATTCTAAACTACAACGAAAACTTAGTAGTTTTGTTTTATATATTTCACCAGCTTTTTCACACATATTTTCATACCTACTTTTAATTTTTAACAATACTGGTTCATCCTTGTCTATAAATCTAAGATCAAGAATTTTAGATTGTAAATAGATATTAATTTACACTAAAGCAAATATGCTGAAAATCATTAAAGGTAACACAAAATTACAAAGGCCTACAGGCATTATAAAGCCGGCAGGCCAGACCTCAGTGAAACTGAAATCTTTGCCCGACTTAGTGACATTTAGAGAGACTAGGACGGAGGATGGTTGGAGACGACTTACAAACGAAGAGGTACAAGAGACGTATGGGGAGCCAAGTATAGTAGACTTCATTAAAGCTCAAAGGTAAAAATGGTTTGGGCATATATGGAGAATGCCAGATGGAAGAGCTACTAAGATAGTATTGGAAGGCAGAGCGCAAAAAACTAGAAGAAGAAGCGACCAACGAATAGGTGGAAGGAGGCAGTAATGGAAGACATAGCAAGGAAAGGAATAGAAGACTGGAGAAATAAAATTATGGATAAGGGACAATAGAGACAGATTGTTATGAAATGGGCCTAAAGTGGCCTGTAAAAGCTTTATTTATTTATACTGAAAAATTTTAATATTTAAATATTTTTGTATACAATTTATAATTACAATAAAAAAAGCTACTTTCATTATACCATTATGCCTACTCAATAGAGTATGAACGTATTCAGAATCAGCAAGTTGTCTTTCATGAAATTTATCTTAACCAATAATAAAAGTGGCACCAAATCTGGCAACCACGTATTGTACATTTACATAAAATTATCATTTTGTATAAAATGGGCATAACCTAACTGTTGTTAATGACTGACAGAATATTTACAGGGTAAAATTAAGAAGGTTTTATATATTTTTTTAGAATTAACTGCCATTAAAAAACACCATTATTAATATAATTAGAAGTTTCTCGTGCATCATACGCTTTTTTATGTAATAATTATACGTGGTGATCTATTGTTGGACGGCTGTCTCCGCAGCCTATCTGGTGGATTGGCTGGTATTAGATTAATAAATAAATTAATTATATACGTCAATAAATTAATTAATACTACAAAATAGGATGACTAATAAAACAATATCTACGAATTTTAAAATTAATGGCTTCATTGGAGTTGTTTTTCTAAACCAGTTTTCCGTAAGATGGTTTTAACATGTCGGAAATTGACACACTTGGTTGCCTTTCTACATTTAGCTCAGATTTAAACTTGGCTCTTAAGTATTCAATGTAGAAAACTTGAGTTTGCAAACATTAGACGAAAAAACGCAAAAGTGTACGAAAAGCTTTTGCATTCAGTAACAAAAAATCACAAAGAACCGCTCAACATTGTAAAATGATTTCCAACACTTCTAAGTAAAACTTTGAAATTGTGTTTTGAAAAATGCATCTACATTCGCAAAAATGTCTAAATTTGTATTTTATTTTATATTTTTATTTTATAGGCAAGCGTATCATGTGTTCCAAAAAAAAAAACTTATTTAGGGTAGGCCTTGGAAAGATAAAAAATCTAGTCATGTCTTAACTTAAGTCTGTAGGTGAATATCAAATTGCATTTTGTTTATGAAAACATGTGTCACCGTGACAGGCAAAAGTTTACACTGTATTAAGTTTAATTGTATCAAGCAAAAAGGAAAATAAAATTACATTTACACAACAGCAACGAGTGTATAATCATAACAGACAATAAAAATTGTGTTTATTAAGTGTTGTATATTAAAAAAAAATAGTTCAAGATCAAGATGTAATTTAGTTCTCTCGGACTTGTGGTAGTTCATTTGCTTCAATGGGTACCTATGTATCAAGTTATGGCAAACTTCAAATTGATCATGGCATGCTGCAAAGGAGTTTTTTTTAAACACACGATATAAAGTAACAGCCTCTATACCGCAAGGTAAAATGAGGCTACTAACAATACAATGCATACAGATTTCTACAGTTTCTCTCTTCCTCCTCGTGATTTTCGTCAATCGTGTCTCACAGTAAGGTACTTACACTGAATGTTCAGCTTCCATGTCAAAAAATAGTCTCGATTTAGAGTTTTATATAATTGACCATGGTTACAACTGCTGTTAATACAATATTTGGATCAAAACTTTTTTCAGCAAGAACTTCTCTGTGAATCAGGCAGAATATGGCGGAAACGAGTGGATGTGTGTTACCTGCTCTGTGCAAAAGATGCAAGAATAAAGTGGTTAGCGGTGCAACATGTGTTAAGTGTGGCACCCAGTATCATCCGAGTTGTGCAAAACGGTCGAACAATATTGTTTTTGTTAGTGATCTATCGATCGTATGTTGTGAAACTGATAATGACACTAATAGTGATGACTTTTTTGACGCTATTGATGCAATTGATAATATAGCAGGCCAGGATAATAAGTTAAGTAGACAAATTTTTAAGTATATAATTAAGCAAAAAGATATCATTATAAATGAACTGCGTGAGCAAATTATAGTATTATATGCTCAAATCGGAACACCGTGCAAAACCGATAACGATGCCATTGAAAAGCGGAGCAATGCACTCGTGCCTGCAACATTGACCGTGACCGATAAACTTGACGAAAAGCCAAAGGCAGATACTTTTTCAAAAAATAAACATCGCAACAAAAATAACATTTCAAACCCGATTAATAGAGAGAAAGTCTCTACTGCAATAATGAATGTCCAAGCTCAGTTATTTTAACATGTTATAGATCTCCTTCCGCAGATCTACAAACACTTTATGAAAAAATTGCGGACGTTTCAAATTATGTGTGTAAACCCAAATTAAAAATTGTGCTTTGTGGCGATTTTAATATAGACTCGTATAACTGCTCTCACGACTTTAAAAAATTGTGTAATGTGCTGGCCGAGTTCAATCTTACTAACGTTGTAAAATGGCCGACTAGTTACAAATACATCAGTTAAAACGATCGATCACGTTTATATTAACTATGATAACTCGGGCGTGCCGTGCGTAATAGACAATGTTATTTCGGATCATCGTATGTATGAGTTAGAACTTACAATGTGTAAACCTACACCTACAACAATTTAAAACCGCTTTACTAAAAGAAAATTGGGATACATTGTATACTCTTTCCGATGCGAACGTTGCGTTTGATTATTTTTATGAAATTTTTTTGTACTATTTCAATGTCTGTTTCCCTCTACAAAAACTATATGTTAGTAAGCAAAATTGTAATAAATCTTGGATAAACAGTAAAGTAAAATTATCTAGTAGGGCTTTAAAGGACTGGTAGGGTTTAAAATGCACTTACCCCGAGTTAGACCCATAGTCTATAAAATGTTTAAAAAGCAACATGAATGATGTTAAAAAAGCATATTACCAAAAAATAATTATTAATTCCGATAATCATACTAAGTCTATTTGGAGAGTGGTGTCTGAGCTTTCAAATAATAATAAAAGTCAAAGTAATTTAAAAGTTATTTGCGGCGAGACATTGAGTAGCGATCCGACTTTGGTAGCTAATAGTTTTAATGAGTTTTTCAAAAATGCTGTTGTAGATATTGTCAATTAAATACCACATGTGCCGAATAGAAACATTAGTACATTATCTGCCAACGCTACGCCTATCAATAAGCTAATGCTGTACCCTTTTACTGAAAATGAATTTTTGGAACTAAACTGTAAAAAGCTTAAAAACAAGTGGTCTAGCGGTCTAGATGATGTGTCCGCTGCTGTTCTCAAACATACACTACATGTCATTGTGAAGCCGCTAGTGTATCTGATCAACACTTCTTTTTGTACTGGTGTTTTCCCTGGCCGATTAAAAGTAGGGAAAGTCATACCTGTGTACAAAAAAGGTGATCCAACTGTAAAAGAAAATTATAGACCTATAACGCTTACCTCTGTATTTTCTAAGGTTTATGAATATTGTTATTTGGACAGGCTTTTGTATTTTTTGGAAAGCAATAACATCTTGTCTCAAAATCAATACGGTTTTCGTGTGAATAGATCTGCTGTTGCTGCGGTATATTCCTTTTATAATATTCTAACTAACCTTATCGAACAAAATGAATGTCCTGTTGGGATCTTTTGTGATCTTAGTAGGGCATTTGACTGTGTTGACATTGAGACGCTTATACGTAAAATTTATTATTATGGCGTAGAGGGCACCAAGCTCTTTTCTTAACAGCCGCAAACAATATGTGTCTGTTCGAAATATTGACAACAGCGTTAAGTCCACTGTAACTTCAAATTACGTTAATATATGTGTAGGCGTACCCCAAGGCTCCATTTTGAGGCCAATTCTATTTCTTTTATACATCAATGATCTGGATAAAGTAACAGATGATGCTTTATTTACCCTGTACGCGGACGATGCTTCTATTATCGTGTCTAAATCGAAACATGAATTGTTGGAAACTAAATGCAATAACGCCATGGATGTTCTCTATAGCTGGTTCTGTAACAACTCGCTATTTATTAATGCAGGAAAAACAAATTTTTTAAGATTTCATAATAGGCAAAAAGATTGTAGAAATCTGGATATTCACATAAATGGCCGTTCAATTACAAACACAGACTATATCAAATTTTTAGGGATGCACGTTGACGAATGTTTAACGTGGAGACCTCCCTGTGAACATTTAGTTTCCAAACTATGTTCTATTCTATACTTATTCAAAAATTTGCGCACGGTCCTAACAGATGAACAGCTAATTGATGTTTACCATGCTCATGTAGGTAGCCGTCTTAGATATGGTATTTGTGTTTGGGGTTGGTCCACACAAGTTAACCAGATATTTATACTACAGAAGCGTTTTGTTAGATGTATCGCCAAAATTAGTTCTAGTACCAGTTGCGTAGATTACTTTAAAAAATATACCATTCTGACTGTAGCTGCATTATATATTTATGACTATTCAATTCACCTGTCATCTGTCAAAAAGTAACCAATGAAAATCCAGAATTCTGACGTTTCTTGAACAATCAAAAAAATATCAGCGGATATATCTTCCTAGAAGGTATTCAAGTGACTATTTTTAACAAATGCTATTTTTATTAGAAAAAGTCAATATTAGTGTTCTGTTACTATAGAAATTGCGTAGTTTGTTGCTAGATTTACTGAAAACTAATTTGAAAAAGTAGTTTGGTTCATTAAATAGTCCCTCGAATACCATTCTTAGTCAAAGTTAAGTAGATTATTTTTGCGGTGGTATCACTACTCATGTCCATTGCGCTTTGGATTAGGACTCGTGCTATCGCACTCGTCCTAATCGTACCAAAGCGCAATGGACATTCGTGACACCACCGCAAAAATAGTCGACATAACTTTGACTACTCATGGTATTATAAGTGAATATTTGTTAACTTTGTAAAAAATTCTACCATTCACAATTTTGATACTCGTATAAAAAATAATTACCATGTACCGTTTAATAAGTACGTAGTAAGATTTAAGTCTCTAGAGAATGCAGCAGTAAAAGCGTACAATTTTTTACCTGGGGACATTAAAAACTGCGCCAGCTCCCAAAAATTCAAAAAGAAACTGAAATCGTTTTTAAATATGAAATGTTATTATTCTGTCAACCACTACATGTTATAATTATGTATGTACTTTCTTGTAAATACTCGTTATTATTTTGTGACAATTCCTATACAAGTAATGTCTTATGGAAGTAAATAAATATCAAATATCATATATCATGTCCAAAAATGTATTTGGTTTCTAATTTAATTGTCTCACCATTTTGTATTTAAATGTTGCATTATTAACTATACCATTTACTATTATAGTTACATGTATCTTTCTCAATTTTACCGTGTGCTGTGCGTACCATAATGCATTTTTTTTTAAATAAGTGCATAGATTTTTGTTTCTGTATATGCGCATAAGTTGATTTTTTTACTTTCCCATACCCATAGGTATAGGGAAGTCTTGGAATCATGAAAATTTTGGAAATCGAGATTTTCACAGAAATATCCGTTTTGGGCCTCTAGGAACCCAAAAAAGTGGTTTTTAAAAAATGTCTGTCTGTGTGTGGGTGTGTGGGTGGGTGACGCTCCTACAGCCGAAAGTATTGCTCCGATTTTGATGCGCTTTGGAATGCGGGGGTGTATCGAAAATTCATCGACAAAATAAGCTTTTCAAAAAAATCCGAAACCGGAAGCGGAAGTTACGCATGTTTTTTTGGTATCACTGTTTTCGTGATTAAAATTTTGAAAATTTTATCCCGGATAACGATAGAGAGTCATAAGACAAATCTGCTAGTTTTTTGCCGAACTCGCTAGGTTTAAAATGAAGGGCGCTATGATTTTTTGAAAATTTTGAGTTTAACGCCCTATTACTCAAAAACGGATGAATCGATTCAATTGATTTTTTTTCTGAATAGTATATGAAGGCTAACATGAGGTGATATAAAAAGTGTTTTGAAAAATATTAAGGGGCCTAAATTACAAATTTTCAAAATTTTGGAAATTTTCTAAAAATCATTTCTCAAAAACTGTCCACAGGAATTTGTTTAAACTTCATACACTGATAGACCCCGAAAAGGGCTATCGATCTGTGTTTTAAATAATCTCATGAATTATCTGTGGCGCCCTCTACGAAGCTTTGAAGTTTGAAAATTTAAACCCTTTTAATTAATAAACAAAACAAGATAGGTAGCTGGGGTTTTCACTGAATTACTCAGTGCATAATGGAGCATATGAATATGTAAACAAATATTACACTCGTGGATATATGTAAGCGCACCGGCCCCCTCCCCCCTCTATTTTTGAAAAATAATTTTTTTATTCTAACGGTTGTTATATTTTTGCGTCAAAGAATCTTTTTCCGCAAAAATAAAAAAAAATCGATTTTGTATGCCCTAGAAAATATAATTTCCAGGTACTTAGAAAATTTCACCTCGGTGCTACAGCCGTTTTGAGGAAAATAATACATAAATAAACTAGCACAGTGGCGGCTGGTCCACTTGGCGCCATCTACAGAAGCTCGGTGGTCACGTTTTGAACTACACATTCTTTTATATTTACCCGCAATTTACGTGAAAGTGTAAACGCTTATCAAGGTGAAGACGTGAGTCATCGAGTTGAAATTTTGATATGTTGTAAAGACTGTTGAATAAAGACGATATGAAACAGTTCCAGTATGGGAAAGTCCAGGGAGGTAGTCACGTCCACTTTTTTTGTGCATATAGCTCCATCCCTTATTAATTCTGAGAAATGCTAATTCAAGCAACACAGATTGCTAATTCTATGATGAACTTCTTCATATACTACATTACATTTATAGATACTGTAAACTAACTACACTTCGGCATGTTAACCTTACCAAGTTTAAAGCAATCATTTGGGCTCGCCCGGTTTTAGTCTCATGTTGAGCTGCAGGCAATTTCACAGCAGCACATGCACCGCTGCTATATTTGTTTTAGAAATTTTCCGAGAACACGAGCATGAGTTTCAGGAAGCCAAAAGTCGGTGTATTGAATTCGCTAGGGCCGTAAAATATTTCTATTTTACGAGCCGTCTTGCACAAAATATTAACATGATTTATAGTTGAAATTATTGTGCTTGTATTTTTGGGCAGCTGTTACCTGTTATAAATCCCAGTTAATCTTTCAAGAGCAAATAGGTTCGGTACACAAATGCTCATCAATTCCAGCGGTAAATCCTTCCCCGGGCAGAAGACTTTAAAGGCTCCGTCTAATTTTTCAGCCGCCGGTCGTAAACTTCAATAATTCAGTTTGAATATTCTTCGAATTGCAATTTGAAATGGCACCGCCCGCAGCTGAAACAAGAACGAAAACGCAATATATAATTGTAATTTTATGCTGCTGTCTTTCTTTCTATATAAAATGGCATTACTATGAAATATTGCCGCAGTAATGCGAAGGCGATCGTTTTCTATGAAAGCTGAAGACTTTTCCCAAGTTATCGCTGCAACTATTCAATGCTATTTCTATTGCCCCGGAAAAGGGTGTGCAAGAATTAAGGGCATGTCATGATACTACAAGTTTAAGGAATGCGATGAAAATATAGTTAAATTGTAGTTTCTAGAGACACAAGAACTAAATTATCAGCAGTTATTTATAAAATTATGAAAGCATTTTTGTACGTAATGGTAACTATTACAACTTTAAATAATAGCTAATATACAAGTTGCTAAATGAAGTGTTTTAGGCACGTGACGTGGTTTGTCAAACGAGACCGAAGGTCGAGTTTGACATCGTGTCAAGTGCTGACAACTTCTTTGCAACACGTATCATACACGATTTATCTACTTTGCATAAAAATAAACAGAAAGTTGGAATGTTGACATTTCATAAATGTGACGACCTGTAGTAATCTGAAATACATGAGGCTGTTTTCGACGTTCAACCAAGAAAATTTAAAACGTTACACGTTTACTGCTCTTACAATAGGAACTATTTCTATTAACTACATTCGCTTCGTAATATCGTTTAATTCTTGTTAAATAAATCTTTATTCTATATAAATAAAATATTATAATCATTTCCGTTAATGTATGACAAGGAATGAAACAAAAGTAATTATTTTATCTTTAAATACACAATACCTTACAAAATTAGGTAAATATTTCTTTGAATCTCAAAATAGTTGTTCCATGCGTTTCAACTTCAATCTTATTTGCCCAAAAATATTTTATAAATCATCTTGTGAAAACCTCGATGTGAAAATCTTTTACCTGATGGTTTATTAAATAACTTTGAATATCTAAACTAGTTTAAGTTAATAAAATACACACAGGATGAATTGATTTTCACTTTGGGTTTTGCCCAATTTGTATTTCTTTGAATGGCACTGGCATTCAGAATATAATATGCTTTTGACACCAATATTTTATTGAACTTGATTGAAACTAATAACTATTACTTCATTATTTATTAACGAAGTTCGAATATTTTTCATAAGAGCTGCAATAACATATACCTTCTTGGTTTGATCACTGTCGCGTTTTATATAATTTAAAAAAAAACTTTTTCACATTTGATACCCAAAAATTTTCTGAGTGCTTGAGCCCATATCTGTTGTTGTATTTGTTAGGTTAAATCTCATTTTATTAGTAATTATTAAAATTTTATTAACCACATTCCAAATAGATTCACCACTGAAGTATTACCGGTAAAATGATAACTCACAATTTGGTTCCATTGTGAAGTTAACCCCCCTAACATAAGCACTAAAATATGGGTAGTACACTGATCAGTTTTCAAAGGATTCATTTGCAAGCGTTAAAGAGGAGCTTACAGAATACTCTTTTCCTGGGGATATTGCAGCTTCACCCAAAAAGAAGGGAACAATATCTTTCAAACTCATTTAAACAACCAACTCTTATACTTAAATAAGCAAATACATATTTCATGTAATATGCCAAACAAAAATTGATTGTATTCTATTCTTCTATAAAGAGTCAAACGGACAATTCTGTTGTAACAAACAAATTTAACTTTCAGCACCATCTACACTATACTACTGTTCCATCTTTTTTATTTTTATTCTCATTCGCACATCTTTTCGGTGCCCCGGACTAATTTATTTTTTCCTGGATTCAGATCGGTTCACATGTATAAATTTACAAGAACCGGCGACTTCCCCGAAATTCCATAACGCTTCTGCGGTCTGGGGTTGTAAATCAAAAACAGAATACTGCGGGGTGCAAGGCGTTCGGCGTGCTCTTTCATATAGCAGGTGGTCACACACGCCCGATGCGAGCACACTCTCAGCCAATTCCACAATTAGTCATGCAAGCAAAACAACACACATTCAGCTTTTAGGAGTAATGTGCTCATTACATAATACTTACAGGGGGTTTTATGGCTCCCCCGCAGCGTTAACGCATTAACCGAACGTTAACTGCATCAATCAGTCCAACTCATGTCAATGTAACTCGCAATTACGGTGGCCGCATGGACCGTAAACGACACAAGTACAAGGCATCCTTGGCAGTTGGGTTTCCCAAACGCCCCCCAGTCGCGCTAACTGGGGTCACTGAAAGGCACAGTGCTTATCAAGTTAAAGATCGTGGGCCACCTCGCCGAAGATCCAGGAACGAGGGCACCCTCTGCGGCTAGTTGGCCCGCGGCCAACGATAACAATGAACAGCGACCCAATTCACAAGGCTGTTTACAATCAGCATTGGTGCGGACAATATCGAATGTCCGACTTCGCTGTACAATAACTACATTTACTAAGCTACTCAAGCACTAGTATCCTTTTTACATACCTCAGCGTTTCACCCGCTCTCTTATAAGTAATTCAATCACTTCAAAACTCATAATCGCGGTAGAATTACACCAGCTGTGGATTAGCTTCCACGTTCACACATGTGCGACCTCGCCTACCGACTGCCCAAAAACATAAGAATTCTAGCATTTTAAAGTGCAACCCCCAGTCGCCTCGGCCTTTACAACATTCCAATATGGGAATTCTCGGCCCATCGATATTTAAAACTACCTGCTAAAACGCCTCCCGATCTTAAAAACAGCCTTCGGTCTGTAAATTGGTTTTGGACTCGTTCCGATTCTGTGCTAAATTTAGAACGTATCATATTTTAGTGGCTGGTTTAGTCCAAAGCCCATAATTATACGAATGTAAATAAAACAACAGAGAGGCATCAATTGAAACACACATAAGAATAAATAGACTGCGGTGGGCTGGCCATACAATCAGAATGACAAACGAAAGAATCCCTAAGAGAGCATTAATGGGAAAAATGGAAGGTAGAAGACCGGTAGGCAGGCCCAAGAAAAGATGGGAAGATAACGTTGCCGTGGACGCAAAGAAGATCTTAGGTGTCCGAAACTGGAAATCATGCGCAATGGACAGAGATGGATGGAGGAAGAAATTGGAGGAGGCCAAGGCTCGAATCGGGCTGTAGCGCCATAGAAGAAGAAATAAAACAATAGAATATTTTCAAACAACTCAAAGAATGCAAAAATAAATATTACATTACATAATATTTTTATTTGGTCACTGTTGAATAAACCATTTAAAGCAAGATTTTATTTTCTTCATTATGTAAGTTTAGATTTTGCATGGTCGACAATATTGTTCTTTCAGCTGTTGTATTTTACGTTCCTGTTCCAAAATCGTATTTTCCAAATATAAGAGTTTTGAGTGGGTTGCAACTTTGACTTTTAAAATAATCGTATCAATTTTCCTATTGAAATCATTTTTAGTACTTATTGTCGGCACATCAAAGTTCCGAAATTGACCTTAAAAATATTTAAATTAAAATGGTTTGTCGAACCTAATAAAGATGTACTTACTTCACATATTCTTACATTTTTATTTATTTTCCAGTCAGGAGAATGCATAATTCATTTCCATTTAATTAACTGAACCTACACGGTGTTCCATTTTTAAAAAATCTGAAATTATTAAATTTACAAATGCTGAGTACCCTGTATAGCATTCAACCACTATTTTAGACTCTAAAGGTAATTCACGAAAAACATATTTTGGTAAAGTTGTCCTTCATTTAATAAATTGTTTTCTGTTACTAACAGCAGCCTCCTGAAGTTCAGGTTTTTTGCATAAAATCGTTAATATCTTCAAAACGGTCGACGTTAAACCATTATACCTTTATTACTAAATGATTTAGTATTTCAATTCAAAACGTTGACGCTATCTAAATATAGGGCATTTCATTTAAAAAAAGTAAGTTTGACACTCTATATGTTGGGTCCCACTTTCATCAATGGTAAAAACCTGAGCTCTGTTCAAATGATTAGCTTTGATGATCCCTGGGATAAAGCAAACATTTTATTTTTAAGGTGCTCACTCTGTATATAATTTGTCGGAATTATATTTAGTTTAGAGCCATACAGACATATAATCCGAATGCAAAATATCTACTTTCCCCAATAAACGGTGTTTGAGCTATACCGCCAAGAGACAGATAGACGGACAGACAGACGGACAGACAGACAGGCGGAATTGAGAAAACATGTTTTTCGTCATCTAGGGACCCTGGAATGTAAACATCTGAAGAAATCTCTGTAGGTGATTTTTTGCGATAAGAAGGAAATAACCTAAAACGAAATTACCGACCGATAAGACTCTGGTCGTGTATTGCGATGAACTGCCTGTGTTATTATGGTACAAAATTAAATAATTTAAATTCGAGCAAACACACTACAATTCTCAGGTTACTTTATATTATTGTCCTAACTTTGCCTGTCAGTAATTTTTAGGCTAATTAAAAATGAAGTGTATTTATTACTTTTCAAAATAAAATGCTTAAATGCCCCTTTCTTAATATTTTATTGAACTGCAATACTTTTTAGGCTAACTCAAGGCAAAACACAAAAACTCCTCTCAGGTGAGTTCAGAATTTGGCTATATTCGTAAATTATTTTAAATTTTAGACTAATCGTCCCAAAGTAGGTCATATGCGCGACTCTAACTACGTATTATTCGTAACCTCAATTGGACAGATAAACACAGAACTTTCGCCAGTGCAATTAGCGTCAATTTGAATGTTTAAAAGCCTGAAATGAAGCAAGGAAAACTCAGGTAAATTGATTTAATTATCGCGCTTGGCAAAAAACCTCAACGAATTTGTTTATAGGTGTGACGTAGATAGACGCCAACAATTACTTGTTTCTGGTGGTTTGGAAATTCTTGCAAATTAGCAGATTCTGATGACGCTATGCTAATTATGAAAATTGGGGTGTAGCTGGACTCTTGGAAATGCGATATGCTTTTTCTGCAGGCTTTATTCTCGGAGTTCAACAATTTTTCTGAGCTCTCAACACTCAATTATAGCTAGATCGTACCTTGGAAGTTTTGCATAAACTTGAACCGACGAAGGTGCAGGTGACGCCGTTGGAGTTTTGCTGTTGGAGCCGATCCCCTGGTTGCCAATGCTGGTTCAGGATGCTCTTGCAGACCCTCTTTATGTGATGGACTGCAGACCTCTGTGTTCCAATGCTTAAATAGGCTAGAATCGATCTTCGGAAAATTCAGGTGATCGGCTCTCGTTATTCAGTCGCAGATGAATGGAAGAATTGATAATTTTATCTTGGCGGAACTTGCCACAAACGATACCACAGGTGCACAGTAACTTTGGTAATAAAACTGTATACTTTTTAACTTGTTTAAAACACTTTTTATTGTTAAAAACCTTAATTAAAACAAGGCACAAATTTTGCCCAAGGTTCTTATAATTTTATTTCAATTGTTCTCCTTTCTATTCCACAAAACAGAAACATGTTACTATGATATCGTGATCTGCTTATGTTAAATGGAAATTAATTTTGATAACAAATATACATAAACGGAGTAAAGTTTGATTATATGATTTTTAATATTAACATTTTCTTAAATCTAAAAATTGCGTTTATTGCTTATAGCTAAAATTGTTCTTTCTCGTTACACATACATGTTTTATAATCACTGCTCTATGTTGCTAATTCTGGACTGCTCTTTGCAATTTCTATTTCATTCTTATCTTGCTTTCACCTACCTTTCAGATTGCTTGCCTTTTCACCGGCTTGTGCTTTTATTAATAACTACGTTCATTTAGTATGCAAATAACAAACCTTTTGTGTCAATTAATTTCGTTTGATCTGGCTTTCAATATGCACAAACCTATCATTTTAATTATATTACCTAACTCAAACTTCAAATTCAAACCCTCTGAAATATGTTTTGCTTATGCGTGCCTTTATCCGTCTAATTACTGCTTTCTGCATCTCATTTCCAATGCATTTAATACTTTTATTACTGTTTAAATTGCAATTACATAAAATATCTTAACTTTGTGCTTTATTGACTTGGTTAAATATTTCGCACTGCAAACAGAGCCATATTGTGAGCTTAACACCATTTCAGTATATTCAAACTTCTAAATAAAAGCGGGATCTAGCGTACTCCACAACCGAGAACCTATTAACAATGTAGCTACTTATCGAAAAGTGTAATGTTTATAACATTCCTATCTATGTTGAATTCCTCGAGTCATAGATAAAGCTTTCGATACAACCGAAATCTGTCACATCAGTGGCGGTTCGATATAAGGAGTCAAAGAGCCATGACACTATCATAACATCAAGTCATACAAGATTATTTCTTCTGAAACAAAAATCTGTAAAGGGTTTTACTCAGAACCTTCGTCGCAAGTGGACGTTGTGATACTAAACAATTTTAAAAATCAAAGGAAACTAGGCGTAAAGATATCATGACGTTCGTAATACAGTACAATCTCTTTAAGTCGGCCCCCTTTAAGTCGAATCTCCGGGTAACCCGGACCGGTTTAGGAAAAACGTAAACAGAAGTTAACAAGCTTTTTCCGCAAAAATTAGACATACATACACACCTGTACAATCAAAAGTTGTATTTTTTTGTTGTATTGTGATGTGTCAATATTTTAAAAGTGTTTTTCTACATAATAAAGGAAATTATTGAAAGTATATTTTCATTTTTAATTTTTTTCTGCTTTCTCTCCGCATAACCCGGATTTTCGATATGCCGGATCGGCCGCGGTCCCGGCTGGTCCGACTTAACGAGGTTGTACTGTAATACTGAAACAATAAAAGGAAACACTTGTTAATGCAAAATACGTCAATTTTTAAATAAAAAAACATTACTGGCGCTCGACCACGCTGCCACGTGGAACCGTTTAGATCTCAGCGTTGCAGCACCATTAATTGCAACACGCTTATTCGTTGTCCCATTTTATCTTTTACAACATTTATCCTGTATTTGTTGGGCCCCATTTCCGTCAAGGATAAAGCCTGAGCTATGTGTATTTCTCAGTTAACGCAAAAATAAACAAACTTTTATTTTTAAGGTGCTCACTTTGTACATTTGGGGTCCAAAATATGCCCCTTTTTGTCAATGGCAAGAAGCTAAGCTATGTGTAAAATATTACCTTTATTTAATAATAGATCGTGAGTTTAAGCAAAAATAGGCAGAATTTTATCTTTTAAAGGTGCTCACCCTGTATATATTTGACCGAAGTTTCCTGGTTTCTCTCATCTCGAAAGGTGATTTTTGCGCTATTACAATACTTCCTTCGGCTTTGAAACGAGACAATTAAAAAAATATATGTACTTCTTTTTCATAATTCTTCTCATTTTCAAAACAAAGTTCTTATTTCATGAATACCGTATGATCATCGCTAGCTTGCTTTCAAGTCGCAAGGCCAGATCGAAGTGGCCCAGCTTTTCGGCAGTTTTTTTGGGCTGCTGTGGGCGAAGAGCGGTGAAGAACGTAGATTGAAAGATGAACTTCTTAGCATTGAAGCTTCACGTTTGGCTCAAACAGTCTGACCTCGGCATAAGAAAGATCGCCAAAGCCGTTTTTAGTAGATTTGGAAGACATGTTTGATGGTTAGAAAAACCTAAGTCATTTACGGTATGCGCAAGGGCATAGTTTTGATAGCCAAAACTCGATAAGAGTTTCAAGAAATGTTGGTAGAATTAAATAAACAGAGAGAAAAAAAGAATTGAAGAATACAGACGATGTAGATGTGGATAGTACAAGCGAATATCAGAGAAAGGAGGAGAGAAATGAAGAGGCGTATATTCAAAGATGGATAAATGAAGAAGACCTTTCTGCACGAATCATACTTAAAAATACAAAATTTCAAGAAACTGCTGAAATGAGGCATTTTATAGGTATTTTTTTTGTTTATAGTATTTTTCTTTATTACAATGATTTTTCGTATACATCTACTTATTGTAAGCATTAAAATTACATCTCCGTCTGACTTTTGTATATACCGTTTTTTATTAAGGTGGTACGCAGCTTACAGCAAATAACGACTCCCATTATTGCGACCCAATAACCCGTGAACGATTTGAGCCGAGCAATTAGGGAGGCGACCGAACATAATCAATCCCTTCTAATCCCACAAGGAAAATTAAGTTGGCAACAATTGCTAAAAGCGCACCCTAATCATTACAACCCCGTTGGAACAAGCTAGAGCTACCTTGCCTAATAGGTCACCATTTCGCCATTTGTAGCTGTAACGTCAGACTGAACTAAACTGTTAAGAGTTTTGTATACAGCATTAGCGGAGACGATTTAGTTTAAACTCGTTTAAGTGCGTAGATGAGGATGTAACCGAGGGTAAATTGGAATAAGTTTTCAGCTGAAATCTGAACTCCATTAAGAACTTGGCGGGCCACAGGAAATAAACATCAAAAAACACTTCCAAACGCTAAGTAAGGATTAGTTCTCAAACGGAAGGGCTGACAAACTATGATGTGGTGTCCGTTGAAAAAACTTCTAGATCTCCCGGCTTTACCCAAACAATAAGAGAATAACTTTTGGGGGCGGTGGATGTATGAACATCGCGATTTTGGTGTTTGATAAGGACAAACATCCACATTAGGAATACAATAAAACTTTTGATTCTCGAGGGATCTTAGTGTTTGAGGAAGAGTAAACTGTCTCTGGGTAGGTGAGAAGTGAGAAGTTTAGAACTTTTTCTAATTGAAAATACGAGTTTGAATTGTAACCTCAGGAGAGCAAAGCGTTGCTTTTAAAGTTTAAATGGAAAAGTGCATACCGGCTTGAACGTGATGACTCAGAAGCAGTTGAAAGGTTTAGTTGTACATTAATCTAAATATCTTATATAAGGGAAATACAAATAACATTTCTTGCACAGCGCTCGTCAGAAATGAGAACTCATATTAATTTTGAAATATAATATCATTAGTATTAATTAAGTGATAACGCGCTATGGATTTATAAACAATAACGTTAGATTTTCTAAAAATGATGTCGCAAGTGTTATCTTTTTTTTTAATATATTCGTCTTCTGAAGATCTATGACAGCTGTGAGCAATGATGGTAAGATACCACTAATTTCAGCAGTAAGAGTATTTTAAATCTCCAACGTCCTTTTAAAATTTATTAGGGCAAAATTAACCCTAACGTTATTTCATAAAAAGGATTGATGAACATACATGAATAAAATCGCTGTGCAAATGATTTTCCCCAATAATCGTATACATTCCGCAGCACAGCAGGTTGCTACTTCCTGATTAAACCAAGTTCTTCGGCGATTTAATCTTACAGTAAGAATACAATTTTCGATCACTTCCTTATCTTATAATTTTATTCAATTTTTGGAAGTCTACAATTTTACACCAATGAAACTCTATATCGTTGTTTGTACGCTGTGATTTGACATGCAAAGGCAGCAAAATTTTGCCTAGTTTAAGTCGTGTTGTTCCTTCACTTTTCTTTTGGTATAGTAAAAACTAATCGTTGTCTGCCTGGTGTTTTTTTTACAAGTGGAAAGTTAATAACTACTTGTACAAATCTCAAGCGTGCACACGGTTGGGCCTTAAGCTGAAAATGCAAGTCGAATTGGTAAAAACATGTAGGCGTTTATTACTGATTAAGCGCTACCTGGTGGTTAAATGCCACTGACGTATTTAGGGTTTCATCAGGAAAAATCTCGTCAGCGTTTCAAATTTGCAACTTCGCCATATTTTTGTACTTCTAAGAAATTTAACTTCAAAATAGGCGAGCTGCACTGCGCCTCACAAATGAAAATCAAACAGTAACTGAAAACATATATTCAAGTAATATTCACAACACGACCTATAATGGAAACCAGTAAAAGACGAGGACCACAACAAACAATAGGTTTTCATTCTTTAAAAAAAGTTTATACCTACCTGATGTGATATCATGCAAATCTCAAGAGCACAAGTTCCGCAAGCGAAAACAAAGCATGAGCAAAAATGAGCTGCGAATGGGAGTAGCCCCAAAAATTGTTTCACAGCGGTAACCTACTTGCTAAATATATATTTAAATATGGATGGTAATCTATCATTTTATTGTAGCACATCACAGCATATTTAGAATTAACGGTAAAAAACTAACTGCATTAAATAATAAATTTAAAAAAAATGTTTTAGTTGGGTGCGTGCAGCTTCAACAAATGTAAGAATGAAAGGAAGTCCATCGTCGGGCGTCGGCTAAAGTTGAAAATCCCTGGCAACCACGGAGTTCGAGTGCTAGACAGAATGTTGGCCAGACCGGGTCCAACGCTGGTCGCCAAGTCGAAGGCAGAATTTGCGGGTCTCGCAACGTGAACATCGAGCGAGCGGTCGGCCCTCGATAACTAATTCCAGGACTGCATCGGTATATGGGAATAACGCGAAGTTACTGCAGTGCAGAAAGTAAATATTTTTTTAAATCCGATTGAAAGACCGGCATGAAAACTGCAAAATAACTCGATACGAGGCGGTAACCGGAAATTCACAAAAACGATAGCCGACAATTTGTAGTAATTTACTTGAGCGGTAAGGTAATGCTCTCGTGAGAAACAATTCACACATCATACGCAACCATTGCTTAATAGCCCTGCTCAGCTTTAAAACTAACTACGGCACCCACGTCAGCAGCGTAACATCATTTTCTTCGCGATAAACCTTTTTGAAAACCAGTGCAAAACTGAAGAGCTGCGGAACGGAACGAGAAACTAAAATTTCTTATTTTTTTGTGCGTAAACCCTAAATTTATTCTAACAGGATTTCTATTCAGAATTGATTTGCTTTACAATTTGATAATCGTCTGGCAAGGATAAATTTTAATGTTAAATTTAGCAATTTCAATAGCAAATATTTGTCTGGTTTCATTTCATTTAAAATTTAAAATGGATCATAGTATTCCTTGTTCTGTAGAATCCTCTTCTTAAATTGTTACAAAACTAAAAATTATGCTTATTACTCAAGCTCTTAGTTCCACCTTTTCGGCAAATAATTTATTCAAAACACAACAGAAACGTAAAATATGTGTGTCAAACCTGGCACGTTCACATACATAAATTAAATATTTCGTTAAATTTGTAATCTTAGTTTTACTCGATAAAATTGATTTACATTGGGTTCTCAGCGATAGACTTTTCTTATTATTTTACTTTTAACAGAATAACAGCTTGAAAAATTGAATGGTATAAAAACACATTTCTCCTTTCTGAAAACAGCCACTGTCGTTCGAAGAAGAACTTTGAAAGTTGTTTTCACCCATGGTTCATAAAGCTCAGCTGTCGAAATTAATAAAACTAAACTTAATGCAAAATTGAAGCAAATCTGGCAGAAGACCAACTAGCAACTAATCAAAATAGTTTTTTATGACTAAATGTGTTGGTGGGTGTATGTTTACAGAATTAAATTAAACAATTAAGAACTAACGAGTTAATACGAAATAACATCTTTGAATTTTATTTTCCAGAAAAAAATAACATTTTATTTTTGATGGTATTTTACTAAATTGGCTTTAAATGTTCGAAGTTCTCCGATAAAAATGATTCAAATGCTGGCAAGGGTAGATATTTTGAAATTTCTAGACTGATAATAAGAAAACTTTTCAAGAGTTGCTGTTAGTTACAGCTTCGTAGCATCATACATTTTTGAAAATTTTGTAAAATTGCCTTTCACTTAGCAGTTCGTTATGGGCAAAAGGCGACGTAGTTTGGAACTTGTGTGATCTGGCATATTATTTGAATTGTTGGAGCCGTCGTTATGCTCTTTTCCGTCTTGTCGCAGCAGGTGCTCTTGTACTTTCTTCGCTGGTTGCAGGAAAATTTCCGCCCATGTTGGTCTCAATTCTGTCGGACTTAAGACGCCTGTCCGTATCAGCCCAATTTAAAATTCTAGGGTAACTTCTGTGCGTGGTTGTTTTAGCCTGATTTCAGGTTCTTGTCAAATTGGCTCAACTTTCGGGGTATTTCTAACTGTTTTGATCTTATAACCAGCTGTTTTGATCTCGTATCGAACTCTAAAGATCTCATAAGGAGTTTTCGTGCACGTGCTTTTCTAATGCTATTAGTTGCTTTCGTAAGCTCCCGTCTGACCGGGTTTGCTGTCTGACTTTTTTTATGCTGGGATTTATCAAATCAGGCCACGTTAGTGGTGCGGCCTTGACCTACTGTGGCGTATGCTTCTACAGATTACCAAGGAGCCGGTAATCGCGACAAGAGTGTTTGATTGTGAACGTAGATATTTTCTTACTTTGTGAATTTTGCGAAGTGCTTCCATGTCTCCGCCGAATTCTTAAAGTAATCGCTAAGCTTGTGTTCTAATTCTGACTCGCTTGTGAGTAAAGACTAACTTTACATAATTGCATCATAATAGTTATTTACGATACAAGTGCGTAAGGCTTTAAGCATGTGTGTCGTACAATATTGTATCTACGATAGAATGTAATAGAAAACACGGTAAATATAAAAAAATTACATCAAATGTAAATTAAGATTACTACATTAAATAACAGGTTTGCCTTGATAAGAAAAACTCCACCTCAGCGCACCGGTGGTAATTTTGAGTGCTTAAAAATTTTAACCACGTTGCTATTGACTACGTGACTAACGAAATTACGTTATTAAATTGGAAGCCAATTTCGAATACTGCCCTAGATAAATAACTAGGTATTACAATTTTGTTAATATTATTAACTTTCGAAAATTTAAGAAATTATTATCTCAAAAGCCAGCCGCCATAACTTTGTCCATCCACTTGTGCATTACACATTTTCTGGCGGTTGTCTTGTTCTCTTTATTCACAACTCAATGTAGAAGACTTAACCTTTACTGTCCATAATTAGTATTGATATTGATATATGCAAAATGTTACAATGCCCACGAAACCACTGAAGTAAAAAAGTAAACAGCACTAGTAGAAATATTAATTGTCTTATAAAATTATATTGGTTGACGGATTTTAGATTACAGATGTTATTTCTGTATTAATTTAAGGGGTTCGACAACAATGTGTCTGTGTTTAAAACATGCCATTGATTAGTAGTACAATAACGGCGGCATCTTTGCAGATAGATTTTTCTTAGTAGCAACCTCAACTCATACATTTCGAGGAAGAAGCAACACCGAAACAATTAATTTGACAGATGGAAGTTTTGGCCTAGATATTACGTGTCTGATATTTTTATATTAAGACGCTGTAGGGTAATAATTTACTTTTTTCGGCCAACAGAAACCCTAATGGTAGCTATTTTTCGTTCTTTGTGTGCTGCTGTACTAATTTTTTTAACGATAACAATAGAATACCTAGTTAATATGGTACATAAATAATTTATAATTAGATTACGTTAGTTTTACTTAACATATTCTCAATTTACACTAAACTAAAACGTCTCAATGCGTACTCTGATTTCTATATGCATCCCTCTTGACTGACATAAGTAGATAAAGTAGAAAGTGTATTATTTAATGCACACGATTGGTATAACGTTATTTTATATTTACGTAAAATACATTACTACCTATCTACCTATTTCTAAGTTTTAACAAAAGATTTGATGTTTTGCGTTGCTCGTTTCCTTGAGTGGAACTAAGCAAAGTTTTCATAGTTGCATTGGTTTTGCTTATCGGAATAACTGCAATTTTTATATCTAAATTTTTACACCTTAAAATGTATGCGTTTCTTACCGTTTTGATTTTGTACGTTTGACGAAATCGAATTATTCCCATTTATTTAGAGAGTCTCTTGGATAATACTATAGGAAATTGGCTAGGAATAGAAGTTAACTGGAACAACCTACAAATGTCAGAAATTGAGGTTGACGAAATTAAAAGAAAGGTGCTACTAAACTACGATTCGTAGTTTAGTAGCTATGATTGACCTTGAAATTCTAAAATGTTGTATGCTGTTGTCATAAATTGAGACTGACAACTTCGATTTTATCGTCTGTGTAAAATTTAATTATTAACAACGGCAACACAAAGCTCTTTCTGAAAGTTATTATATCCCCAATAACATATGCAGGCTTATGGTAGCACAAGTCAAAAATCAGAGAATGTAAACACCAAATAAAAAAAATACAAAAAATACCCTGTGTTAATATAACGTGCACATTTCCAACAATTAGATCTTCCTCCATTACACCTACGGGTAGAATCGGAGGCAAGACTGGGAGCATATAGGCTGAAGAAACAAACAGAATGGTGACTATCCTGGGGATATCAGACAGAAATATTTAATCGAATACAGACAACCTTACAGTTCCAAAACCGGTTGAAATATATCTTCCAAAACTGGTAGATTGGAATGAAGAGAAAGCTTAACCAAACTTAAAGGAGAAATCTGGCATGCAGATGGAACAAGATCCGACAATGGAATAGGTCTGGGTGTACGTATATGGCATTGGACCACACAATAGATAAGCATACACCTGGCACACTTTTCTAAATCGAAGTAACGGAAATTTTACCTGACTCCTAAATAACGGTGCAGAAATCTTACCAAGATAGAACACAGGGGAAGCCCTGTTGTCGAACCAGTTTAAATTAAAGCTGGCATATGAATGCCACAAGAAAGTTGTTCAAATTGGGGAACACAACAGACTTAGTCAGAGGTAGTGAATGGGTGTCTAGTTTCAATGATGGTTTTTTCATGAACACCTCGGACTTTTTTACATTTTGATATTCCATCCCTAGTTTCTAATGTTGGTCTTTCAACTATTTAATGGGAGTTCTCTAACAGTTGTGTATGCTATTCTACAAGCGAGCTCTGGTCCTGTTACATTTTTGCATTGAGACTAAGTAACAATTGAAACACTGGAATCACGGTAATCATCCATAAAGAAAGTACAAGACTCCATTAGCCGACAAGGCGGTATTTTTGGGATTTACATAATTTTTATTGTTTATCGTGAAGAAGAAAAAGCATTACAGGCGATTATTATTCGTCATTATTGAAACGTTTTACAGGTCAAAGAAAACGCTAATGTAACACCAAGATACGAATTGGGTTTCGAGTCGATTGTGAAAGCACCGTACTCACTTAATCCAGTTACCAGCGACTTTTACTTGGTTCAAAACTTTAGATAAGGGCTTAGGCTTAGAGGAAGAAAGATTCATGAAATCGTTTACTGCCTACAACAGGCTTGCATGCTGCTAGCTAGTGGGGTGGGCTTGGCCCTAAACTGACAGAGCAGGTGTTTACTTGCCACAGTCAAGTTTGAAGAGACGAAGAAAATATGTTTACTATTGTATAGGCATAATGCTAATTAACCAGAGATGTACGGAGAAGATCCCGTCATAGACGACCTTGCTTACGGTTTCGGTAACTGGGCGTGTTGAGTGCTTGAAATCGCACGTTGCTTCTAGTTTGCTCTAAAATACGATGTCTTGCTTTTCTAAAAACGAGTAATGTATATGGATTTACAAGAAATAAAGCAGGATAAAATCTAATACGTTCTATATTCAACAAACCATGTGGCACATAATTCACATAGACCATAGCTGAAAGAGCCGGACCGTATCAAGTTACCCTTAAGCTGCCTGAACGCGTGACGTCATAACGCCAAAGTAAACGCTAAATGAAATAGCGTTGATAGCCTGACAGCTAGTCAGCAAAGGTTTCAAATAGCAATTAGCACACCCACAAGGGTATGAACTTAAAATTTAGATCCGTTAAGCGGTAGGTTCTGAAATACATTCTAAATTTATTAATTGGTAATTTCCTTTACACACACCATTACTCCAACAAACAACTATATGAATAGCAGAGCACCATCAAAACTCAAATAAAGTAATGGTACTTCAATAGTAATGAGCTCAGAATTAACTCGTTTTTAATAAACACAACGATACTTATTTCAGTGGCACTTATAAGATACGTGGCTTTACTTACGGGTTTGTCAGTAAAATGTGACGTTTAGTTAAACTATACACTGGATGTCGACTTAGAACTTGATGCAAGCAAAAATCTATTTGCAAGAATTGATGTAAAAATAGCGAGACAGAATAATGCAATAAATAAATAGCTTTTTTTCTACGTTGATGTATATCTAATCCTTCTTCTGGAATGACAACGCCTATGAAGACCCCCGTAAAACAGACACTTTGTATTGGCACCACTTATTGTGTTATGATACTTTGAGAACCTCAGAGAAACTTTTCAGTTTACTCACGTACAGTAAACTTTAACACCAACGATTCTTTAGTTTTAAAATCACACGGAGTGAACTAGGCTATGTTTGCAACTCTGGTGACAACCGACCGCAGTTCAAGTTAATACGAACAACTGCAATTTCATACAACGAATTTGATAAATAAATACAAATTATTACTGAACATCAACAATTATGATGACGTCACAAACCTAACCTAGAAATGTTTACGACTAGACATCAATTATAAAACAAATCTTTAACATCCCTTGATGATGACTTGAATTTCTAGTAAATTTGGGGCTTGCATTCCGTTCAAAGACCTCTCTGGCAGCTGCACACGTGGAGGCAATTCAATCTGCTTCGATACATTTACAACTTCTTTCAACTTCCAAAATGACAGTTGCCGTACCATTGCGAATTAAAATAGTTAATGCCGTGAAAGGGACACCATTGTGTTGTGGCAGCAGTAATGGCTGCTGTTCTGGACCCCTGTAAAGCTTCTTTGCTAACACAAAATAAATTTTAGCTGGTTCAATTTCTTTTTCGACGTGTGCTGCCGATGATCGAAATGCTTGGGGAACTCCGCTGCGCCTCATATTGAATGTCTTGTTACTGTGAAAGTGTGTATCTGCATCTGGAGACCAGTATAAACATGCACACATGGTATTTTTTTACTACAGTAATGCCGAACACTGCTTTTGTAGCTTATTATTGCAGAAATGTCTTAGATGTTTTGATTTATTTTACTCCATGGTTTTGCCCCATTATTTGTCAGACGTCTAGTATTTTTGATTGCCTCAACATTGACAACTTTCGATTAATGCCACCACAGTAAAGCACCTCTATAATACGAGCATGCTTTTCAGCCATATTGAATCACATCACAAAAGCGGAAAATCCAAAAAATTAGTTACTTTTCAGAAAATGAAGATACGTTAATGTCTATACGTTTAATAGTACTAATTCGAGGCTGAATAACCGGTCATGGTCAAAGATTTTGAAATCTGAAAAACAGAAAATAGCGTAAATAGTTCATTCAAAAATGAATATAACCCACAACGAGTGAACTGTTTGACGTTGTAGGGTTATGTTTTGGTTGCATCATGGCCACCAATATGTAAACGCGAAAATACTGTGATGCAAAGTGTTATGCAACTTGTGCGACATGCGTCTGCTTGTATCGAGAGATCTAAAAAAACTGTTCCTCAGCAGGCTGTGGAATGAATAACGTCTTTACTTGTGTCAGCTGGAATCCACTACATAAAATCGTTGATCTCTTTGTATCCTTGTTCGCTAGCTCCTCCGACGATACTGGACCGATTAAGTTGTATGATGGCTTAAAATATTACTAATGTTAGACTTAGATCGTAGGCCGGTTTTTATTTTCAAAAAAAGTTTTAATTAGATTGTGTAATTATCAAAACTAAGCGTAGTTTACGTGATTTATTATATAGCACTTCAGCAGCGCGACATTCAACAAAGTCCCGTGGCTTGGTGGTAGAATGTTCGCCTGCCACGCGGGAGGTCCGGGTACGATTTCCAGCCGGTGCATCTTTTTTAAAATTTATATTAATGAATCTCTCCTAAATTTGCGAACCGAAGCGTAACTCGGGTGATTCACTAGTTAAATAATAATGAAGAGTCGTTTTAGGAGCAGAAATCTTTTATTGAGCAACGACAAAACTGAACTCTAAATAATCCTGTTAAAAGCCCCTGAACGGAAATAAATCGGTAAGTATGCAGATGCAAATCTTGTCTTGTGTTGCTCAATAAAAGATTTCTGCTCCTAAAAATGACGTTTCATTATTATTTAACTAGTGAATCACCAGAGTTACGGTTCCGTTCGCAAATTTAGGAGAGATTCATTAATATAAATTTAAAAAAATATGCACCCACCGGGAATCGTACCCGGGCCGCCCGCTTGGCAGGCGAACATTCTACCACCGAGCCACGGGACTTTGTTGAATGTAGCGCTGCTGTAGTGTTATATAATAAATCACGTAAACTACGCTTAGTTTTGCTAATTACACAATCTAATTAAAACCTTTTTTGAAAATAAAAACCGGCCTACGATCTAAGTCTAACAATTAGCGATATTTTAAGCCAGTATACAACTTAATCGGTCCAGTATCGTCGGAGGAGCTAGCGAACAAAGATATAAAAAGACCAACGATTTTATGTAGTGGATTCCAGCTGACACAAGTAAAGACGTGACTTTTCATTCCACAGCCTGCTGAGGAACAGTTTTTTTGGATCTCTCGATATTATAAAGGGCTCTACACCACAGTGTGACGCAATAACACTAGAAATTTTTACAATACTATTAATCTTGACAGAGAACGTCAGATGCGTTAAGACAATTTTAAAATAATACGCGTAAATTAACATGGCCAACCCAAAATTGATCTTAACATCAGTTGTCAGTTAAGGACACTATTATGAGATAAGAGGCATAGCCGTATCTTTTCACTTCAAATACTTAATCTTCGAGCATTAAAAGCCATCAGTAGTTATAATAATTATCTTAGCTGAACTCGTTAATCGTCACATTTCTTGCAGAAGGCTAACAGAACTCAACGAGTAGACGCATAAGCAAAACTATTGCTTTACAATAACTGTAGCGGTTCTCGTTATTCCTGTTCTTTTTATCTTTGTATGGTACTTAAGTGTGTTTGGAGTAAATCAGGTGAGGCATAGTTTTAAGAATATGCCCCAACTTATTACCGTTACGGAGACTGTAAAAGAAGTAAGCAAATGCAACATACTTCTCAGCCGAAGCTGGTCGTGGGTAAAACAAAAGATTCAAAAGCTTCAGCTGTAAAATAAAAATATAGGCGCCAAATAGCAAGTAGCCCAGCACTTTGCTAATCAAAAGGTACACTACAGAAGGCGCTACTAACCAAACCTGAAAATAAAAGGGTAACGGCAAAGGCACAAATCAGATACGCAGGCAAAGAGACCAAGGCAGTATAATTGCAGCAAACAGAAATACAAACAATTAAAATGCACACAAAAATATCATACGGCAAACCAAACCAGCATATCACAAATTTATATCACAGTAGTAAGCGTCATAAGAAATCTCACCAAAATAACGGTACATAATTTACATAATAGTTAAGGCGTATACGAAATATTAGCGTAGCTCAAATAAATAGGTTAAAGTATATGAATATGCACAATCGAATCACAGAATGACTAATCAAATAGCTAAATGCAAAACTAATAAATTGTCGGTAGCACAATGGCTACGACACATTTATTACAGCTTAAATTTAGAATTACTAGGTGAATTCGACCAATTATCCACTATGCAAGAGCAGTCTTATAGTTTATCAAAAATAGTAATATCGCTCTTACGGAACCAAGATCTTGCTTCTTCCTAAAGCGCTTTGTAAACCGATATGTGACTAAGGTAAGATTCAAATCTTTGTCAAGATGTCGCAAGCTAATATTACACGAAATTACTTGCAAATGCGGGCTTATCCTGAGGCTGGATTCAACCTAAAGCTATGTCACAAGTGTGACGTGACGACCGAGAATGGATTAATTTCGTCATGAAAATGCCGTACTACTTTCGCTAATATAAACACTCGGACGGAGCGTGAGGCACAACCATCCTAATAACTTTTAACATAAAATTGCGAGAATGAACTACCGCAACAAAATAATTAAAAACAAACACTTAAACTGCTTCAAAAGGTGAGTAATGCGCTTAAAATACAGACTACAAGCATTCAATCATTTGCCGGATACGAAGTAGCATAGTCACAAAACATATTTAAACGGATCTCAAATTTCAAGTGGCCCAAGTTATAATGAATAACAGCCGACCTTGCAATAGTTCTCCAGGCTGCAGCAAGCGTAGACAGAGGTTCCGATAACCAGCGGCCGTGCTTAACCATGATTTGTGCAGAGCTAACGACCTGCAGGTAAACGTGTCGATGAAGGAGGTTATGCAGGAACTTCTACCTTCGCTTTCGGTTGTAGGCATGGGGGCTTCTACATGCTCAGTTACAAGAGGACCACGAAAAAGTCCACAAAATCGGACGCCACCAAAAACAAGAACCACAAAAATAAACGCTCCAAAAATGGAGCTAAAAGAGTATCATACCATAGAATCTAAATAAACATCATTAAGGAAACATGCCCTTAGGTGTTCTAGGCTCAGTTTCGCCAAAAGGAAACATGTGCTTGCCCAGATGAAATCCAAACTAAGTTTGAGGGTTAGGAAATCGCAAAATAACCTTCCCGGGGACTGCATTGTCAAAACCGGAGGCTCAAAATACTACACAAAAAATTTCCCAGGCCAGATTCCTGTGAAATAATCCCATTAAGGTACGTTTCAAAACGTAGATTCACAAGGCAGCTATTCTGTAGCAACACAACATGGCGAATGACCAGAAAGGCTGATAAGGGGGTCTAATTCAAAAATTGGAGGGAGCCTTGAATATGCAACCAGACTAATACCGATCCAACAAGAGAGGCCTATTCTGACGCAAATTAATTGAGAATATAACTTCCTGGAAATTCGAAGCTTGTAGTAGCGGGTAATATTTAGATTTATCGAAAATAGGGCAGTTAAGTATGTAATACTTTTAAATAACTTTTAGCCCGTAACAAACTATAGCCTAACTTCAAAATATGCGACCAGAACAATACCCTAAAGCAGAAACACATTTAGAACTGTCGCATGATATTAGCATATGAACCTATAATATATGAAGAAAATATTGATTTCATAGGTGCTTAATATATTTTAATAGGAATGTATGTAATACTACAGACTGTGAACAAAGAAACATCAGTTTATTGTTTTCTGTCTCTTTCATTCAGATCCATGTTCCGTTTGTCAACAAAGAAAAACGCCTGTTACATCGTGCAGTATACAACATCTATAAAACTGTATTACAGTCTTCTAATTGAAATTAAATTTGATTGGCTAAATACGAAGGCGCTGTCGCAATTCTACTCTGCGCTTTGGAACTAATTTTTGTTTTAATTCAAAATAACACGTAAAACCGAACAAGCCAGTATTAATACCGCTCCTCTCGGTGTGCGGAGATAAACAAGCATTCTCTTGTAGCAGGATTCTGTTCGGCTTTAAAGCTACACGGCTCTTTGAGAGCCCTTAAAGTGAAGCGAGCATAATGCTCATGGATGACCTGCGTGGAAACATACTTCCACCCTTTGAGCAGCAGCTCGACTTCGCCGGGAAATCTAAGAGCGCAGCAATGTTTCCAGTTTAGCATTTAACAAGTCATCATTCTTAGCTCCTTGGAATTTTAAATGTCCTTAACAAAAACAAATTAGTTTAGTTTGCACGACAAGCTATTTCCGGAAGGCTACTCAAATACAGCGTCTCGGCTCTAGCACATCAACCCCATGTTAATTCAGACGCTCTTAGGCGACGTAATAGCGAAAAGGTCGACAAGAACTGATCTCTTGTACACAATTTGTTACTCTAGTCTGGGAAACTTCTTAATCGCTTATTAGACGGCATTTGTATTCGGTAAGGTGCCAGCATTAGCTCTTTTTAAATGGGCCCTTGAATACTGAAATGTGTATTACAGTCACGATGCTCTCTTCTTCTCTCCTTTGGAAAGCAATTCGGGTTATAAAAGAAATATATTGAGAATTCGGGTCTGTTTTAAGGCCTGTTAGAGGTTTACATCATGCAAATTTGATTGCTGTACAAAATCCTTGGAATTCCGAAGCGCTTTTAAGTTATTTGTGAACATATGGTTGTGGATTTATCGAGTTCGCACTAAATTTTTTTTATTTTTTTTATTGATGTTATTATGGTGCTATAACTGCTGGGGCTTTTAGCACCTCTATACATAGATTACATTATTACATTAGATTAAACAAATTTGTTAGTTTTAAAAATTTTAAAAGGTTAACTATTGATTTTATATCATTTTGTAGCACTTCACTAATATTGTTTTTAATTGCGTATGTTGCCCTTGGTCCTTGTAATTTAGTACAGGTACATAAAAGGTGTTCCACTGTTAAAGGTACCATGCAGGTATCACATTGGGGTTCTACAACTTTCTTTAGCAGATGTTCGTGCGTTAATCTCGTGTGTCCTATTCTAAGCCTATTTATCACTATTTCGTCTTTCCGTTTTAGATTGTTGCCATCGGTCCATTTATGTACATCATTTTTAACGCTGCGCAGTTTGTTATTACTAGTTTCTGTCCATTGCCTTTCCCATCTTTGGTGTATTAGTTTTCTTTGGTGTTGTCTGTTGTCTTCTAGCGTAGTTTCTATTCTGTCTATCTGTGTTTTGTATGTAGCTGCTTTGGCATGTAAGTCCACTTTTTCATTGCCACGTATACCAATATGTGCCGGTATCCATATGAAGGTTACGGAATTTTCTTTTTGGTAGATCTTAAAAATAATTTCTGCAATGTTTCTCACTTGTGGGTTTTTATTGGTAGCATGTTTTAATGACTGGAGTGCGCTTAGTGAATCTGATAGTATCAGAAATTTCTTATAGTTTTGTAAGAGTGCAAATTCAAGCGCTTTTTGGATTGCAAACAGTTCAGCGTTATATATGGAGCAGTATTCACTTAATTTATAGCTTTCGACATATTCTTCATTGATGAACGCGCAGCCTGTTCCCTGTCCTGATTTTGATCCGTCGGTGTATATAAGGTTATGATCTGTATAATTTTGTAAGATCATTTTCAATTCAGTCTTAAACACGTCTATAGGTGTGTCCTCTTTTGGGAACGTTGCTAGTTGCAGATTAATTTGTGGTTTTGGAAGGAGCCATGGTATTTGAGAACTATTATAGGTATATAACGTAAAATCAGGGATATTATAGTATTGTTTACAGTGTTGGTTATATATCGAGTAAGGTAAATATGATTTTGGGTGTATTTTGTAGAGGTTGGGGAAGGATGGAGATTTAATTTCTTGATAATTGATATGGTATTGGTTTTGAAGCACCTTTTGTGTATAGTGCACCAATTGCAGATCTCGACGATATTTTAGTGGCATTTGTCCTGCGATGCTGTATAAACTTATGGTGGGGCTTGTTCTGTATGCTCCTGTAACTATTCTGAGTCCATTATTGTATATTGTGTCGATTGATTTGGATAGTTTTGGAGAACATCGTTCATAGATAAAGCTGCCGTATTCTATTTTTGACCTGATTAGTGTATTTAGAATTTTTAGTAATATCTCCTGTTTTCCCCCCCATTGCTGGTGAGAGATTACTTTCAGTATGTCTAATGATCTTTGACATCGATTTTTAAGGTTCTCTATATGGGGTCTCCAGGTCAATTTTTGGTCAAATATGAATCCCAAAGTTTTAATTTGGGTTTCATATTTTAATGGTGTATTGTTTAGTTTAATTATTGGTTTGTTTTGTTGGTTTTTTTTAGTGAAATGTATACACTTAGTTTTCTCAGCGGATAATTTCGGGCCGTTTGCTTTACTCCATTCTTCTAAGGAATTGATAGCGGTTTGTAAATTGTCCCTAATGAGGTTAAGGTTGAAACTTCTGCAGTATAATATCAAATCGTCTGCATAAAGCAGATATTTGACGGCAGTTGGTACTCTTTTTGCGATGTCGTTAACCGCTATGAGGAATAGTGTGACACTGAGCACGGAGCCTTGCGGTACACCGTTTTCCTGAGTTTGAACGTTCGATACTGTATTTCCTATTCTGGTTTTGAACGTTCTGTTGGAGATGAAATTTTTTATATAGTTAATTATATTACCTTTGAGACCCCATTCCAATAACTTCCTTACTATTTTGTGTTTCCAAACTGTATCATATGCCCGTTCTAAATCACAGTACACTGCTATTATGTGTTCTTTATTTATAAATGCATTTTTTATTGTCGCTTCTAGATTGGAGATATTATCATATGCAGATCGATTTTGTCGAAAGCCACTTTGTTCTGCAATGAATTTACATTCCTTTTCTAAGTACCAGATTAGGCGGTGGTTTACTATCCGTTCTAACAGTTTGCACAGGACGCTTGTCATGGCAATAGGTCTATAGCTGGATGCACTTGTTTTAGTTTTTCCTGGTTTTAGTATAGGCACAATGGTGGCTTCCTTCCAGCTTTCTGGAAATACGTTGTTTTTCCATATGTCGTTGTATAGGTCTAAAATAACCATTTTTGTGGACTTAGGAAGATGTTTTATCATCTGGTAGTGCAACTGGTCTGGACCGGGGCTACTATCTTTACATTTCATCAACGCTTCTTCTAACTCGTCGAATGTAATGCCTACGTTGTAGGGTTCGTTATCATTTACAGGAACTATCAGGTTGTCTTGCTTTTCTGTTATTAATTTTTCTTTCATAAAAGCGGCCGTATAGTTTTGACTACTACTTATTTCTGCAAACTTACAACTTAGAGCATTTGCTATTTCTAGACGGTCTGTAATTATATTGTTATTTATATTAAGTGCTGGGATGTTGAACGTGGTTTCTTTTTCTTTTATCCTTTTGATAACATTCCATACCTCTTTGTTGGTTGTCATTGCATTTATCGAATTAACATAGTTGGCCCATGACATTTTCCTACTCTCTCTGGTGATTTTTCTTGCTTCCGCTCTTGCCTTTTTGTATTCTATTAAGCTTTCAATAGTTTTTTGTTTTTGATAGATTTTGAAAGTTCGCTTCTTTTTTTCAGTAGCAATTTTGCAGTTTGTGTTCCACCATGGTACTTGATATTTGATTTCTTTGTTCTTTTTAGTAGGTATAGCTATCTTGGCTGCTTCTTTTATTTTCTGTGTTATATATGTAGTATTTGATGCAATTCCCAGTTCTACAGAGTATCTTATGTTTTCTTTTTCTATTTTTCTGCGAATAAATTCCAGTTTGCCTTGTGTATAATCCATTTTTGGGTTGGGCATTGCTTGAGTGTATTAGTAGAAGTTTTAAGGATTATTGGAAAATGATCGCCACCATACAAGTTTGTGAGAGGGTCCCAGCTGATTGACGGTTTTAGTTTGGGGTGACAGAGTGACATATCTATGGCTGATTGAGTGTGTGTTTTTATATCTAGGTGCGTTGGTCTTCCATCATTCAATAACACTATTTCTTGGGTAATTAGTATTTCCTTTAGTATTTTCCCTTTTTTGTTTGTGCTTTTGCATCCCCAAAGTGGGTCATGTGCATTTAGATCTCCTACTATTATGTATGGTGCTGGAAGAGAATTAATAAGTTGGTCTATTTCGCTTTGTTGTAAATTATAATTTGGAGCAATGTATACGTTGTAAATTGTCCATTTTTGGGGGACGAATACTTCTACGGCAATAGCTTCGAGGTTAGTGTTTAGGTGAATTTGTTGTGCGTGAATGTGGTTTCTAACAAATGTGCTTACTCCCCCGCTAGCATGATTTACTGGTCTAATTTTGTTATATCCATTATAGTTTTTAATATGTGGGTGAGCAGTTATTTTAAAGTGGGTTTCTTGAAAACACAATATATCGGGTTGGTGTTCTGCTATCAGTAACTGTATTTCATTCAGGTGAGTGTAGAATCCGTTACAATTGTGTTGTATTATTTGGACCATTAATATTCTTCGGGATCGGTAAGTTGATGTCCTGTGTAGTTTTTAGACAGCTCTTCCATAAGTTGCGCATTTAATTTATTAGTTATTCTAGTAAATCTTTGTTTGATATTTCTTTTTTGTAAACTAGGATAGATGTCCTTCATCATTTCAATCAGTGCTGTGGTGTCGCGGGTAAATATTCTTGATATTTCAAGAGGGTTGGAAGATCCATAGGCTTTTTCGATAAATTCTCTAAGTTTATTATAATTCATGGGATAATGATCTGCATTTGCTTCTATTATACTTTTTGTTGGTTCAAGGAGTTCCTCTATATCACTGGTTTCACTTTCTTGTACTTTTGGGCGTTCCGTTTTGGACGTTTTGGTTTGGTTGCTTTTTGTTTTGGTATCGTTCCGGTTGCATTTTCAGTTGTTGCACTGTTTGATTTACTAGCTGCATTTGGTGTAGTAAGTAGTGGATCTATGGTGATTTGCGATAATACTTCTGGGGATTGACTGGCGGAATTAATTGTGGATGATGATAAGGTACGTTTATGTGTGGTTACTGGAAGGATTGTAGGTGGATATTGGTTGTTATTTGGACAGTTTTCTGCCAAGTGTCCCATTTGTCGGCAAGCAAAACACATGGTGTCAGTGGATAAGAATAGTCTATAGCTAATGTTGTCGAATTTTATCAGTATTGATTCCGGAATGGACGCATCTTCTAATGGCTGTATATATATTTGACGTCTGAAACTTAAGATGTGGTTATATTCAGCATCATAAAGTCCGGCTTTTAAGAATGTTACTGACGACAATGTTTTCACTCCAATTTTTTCCACGGCATCTTTTATACAATTATGAGGTATAGATGGGCACACATTTGAAATTATTAATCTTTGGGATGGGGTGACAAGTGGACGTAAGTTTGTTTGTTTTCCTTGTATCGTTATTACTTTATAGTTTTTATACAAGTGGTCTACCATAGATGCATTACTTAGGTACATGCATACCCTGTTGTTCGAGATTTTTGATGCGAAGATGATGTTTTTGGGGCCTATTAAAGTGCCTATGGTTGTTACATACTCCTTTAAATTAATGCCTTCGAGGGCATTAATAACTAAGGCTTGATCTTTTTTAGGAAAGTTGTAACTTTCATTAGTCGTTACTGTAGCAAACGATTTCGTTATTTGGTTGCCGCTCGCCATATTAGGGTTTTCTGGTTGATTAGTAAGTTGTAAGTGACTTTGTGGTGTATTTACTAAAGATTCCATAGTGTTTTTTGTGGTAAACCCCTGTAGACAGAAGATTACCTTTTATTGTTGTTGCAAGGTTGATCGGGTGCTTGTACACAGCATACACTAAAAGGACGATTACCGTGCAATGCTAAAAAGTCATTGACACGTTATCACACAGCACATGCACTTGGTTTATCGGACCGCAAAATATACGTCTGTACGGATCGAAACTCAAGCCACGAATCCGCACTAAATTTTATAGAAATACAATTCACGATTAAAAGAAAATTATTACATACGTAAGCGGATGACACAGAGAGCAAATGTTCGCCTCTCAGGCGGCTGGATTCGATTCCCGGCGACTCTAGAAGGATTATAAAAATCGTAAGCTCCCCGGCTACTATGCTAACACACCTGTAGTAGTCGTTAAACCCTAACAAGGAATTTTTTTCTCTTTATTCGAAGTGCAAGGCTAGCCACATACCCGACTTACGAGTAAATAGGGTTTATATAACTACTTTGTGGTTAGAAGCAGGCCACTGGTCTATAATAAGGGAAAGAAGAAGGGCAGTTTGCATAATTTCATTATAATCAGAGCTGGACAGTAACTAATTACTGTTTAATTAAATTACTAATTAAATTCCTTTTTGTTTACTTGCCTTGAAATTGAATTACTTTTCAAAATGCTGTAATTGTAATTGGGAATTGCCATTTTTGTTAAAAAGTACTTGGCAATTACTTTTTGAAATTAATTACTACATTGAATTACTCAATTACTTTTGTGTAATTAAATTACTCTAAAGTATTTAAATTACTCTACAAGTATTTGAATTACCTGTGGTAATTGAAATTACTCGCAGTATTTGAATTACTTCATGGTAACTTAATTACTGAATTACTGACCTCGATTGGGTGCTAAATCTCTAGAACGCACAATTTATGATAAGGTTTTATTAAATTACATATTTAGCATACCGATAAGGTATTCCCGGAAGAACTTAAGCCTAATTTATGATATCCTCTGAGAGTTGAATAACAGCAATATTTCCATTTTGTATGACGCGTGCACAAAGAGTGCATTGGTGCGTGTAAGTAAATGTGATATGTACGTTGTAATAGTGAAGCTAATATTTTGTAAGACGCTAAAACTATATTTGCGGTAAGTACATTACAAATTACAATATCTAATTACCTACGGTAAAAATATAATTTAAAACAGCTTCTTTAGACGACATTTTGGCTCATATAATTATTTATTCATTTGAATTTGCTTGTGTTAAACGATGTACCAGCATAGGGTTACACTGCCGTATAAGTGTTAAAGGCGTTAAGTCCAGAAAATTAAGTTTTTGAGAGAGGAATTGAACTAAACGGCCAAAATCCGATAAAATTTAAACAGCGTAAAACATAAATAAAATGCACCTAATTATAAAATTTTATGCCTGGTTAACGCATTGAACATTTTGTAAATTATCCCTTCTGTGTCGCTTTCTTGCCTTGTAATGCTCATATACTGCTTTGTATACTGGCAACTAAGGCATAATTTTGCGACTACGAAAAATTGGTTATCTACTTCAGTGGGATAAGTAACTTATTACGTCACTCATTTAACACTATTTACGTTATGTAATGCAGCTCATTACAACCACTAATGAATGACATAACAACATTTGCCTAATAAAATATTTTTGGAAATGACAGGTCTGATATTTTTCTTAATGCACTTTTCTCAATTTTGATAAAATTTTGTGCACTACATGTGTGATAATGCATCATTAATATACTTGTGTGCTTACACACACGCACTTATCCCACTGTATAGTAAACAACTGTTACGGTCTGCAGCAGCATGTTAGCTTCGATTATTATTAAAAATCTGGAATAGTGTCTTATAAAAATCGTGACTTTCTTATAATTCCGATCACCTCATCCAACATTAAACATACAAAATCCCCAAGCTAACTACGAGACAGCCAAATATTGGCTTCTTAATGATTTTACACAAAATCCCATAGTTTTTTTAAAAGAACAGTCTATTAGTGACCCAATTTATGTAATGGCAGATATTTTATTGCCCTAAATTCATAGGTATTATTAAATAGTTTGATAGAATTAATAGGTATTATTAAAGCTGTTAAGATTTTGAAATTTGAAGTAAAAATATGAAAGCTACCTGAGCAATTTATTTGTCGAACTTTCACAGTAATTTTATGAAATACGTATTCTCTCCCGTTTCTTAAGCGGTGTGTTCAAAAATAAATTACATAAGGGTTGGCCATGGAATATAAAAGTAATGTCAACAGCAAGCTTTAGAATTTATTAACTGTTATCACTGTTGCTGCTTATGTAATTTCTTTTTGAACACATGGTATAAAGGTCTCTTGAATATAAAAATTACTGCTTGAGCCAATGTCTTTTGGTTTTGTATCTGATGTACGAATTCTTATTTCAATCAGCCGTTTTCAACTAGGTTTATCAGTCACCTGTCAACTTTCAACAGTCCCTGATCAACAATTTGATATTTTGTTTTAAAATTTCAAAAGTTACCTAATACATTTTTTATAGCTATTTGTATTACTAGGGAGGAAAGTGTATCATTCCGTCCCGAGGTTTTAGTTTAATTCCCTAGCGCCAGCGTTAGCGACAACAGTACATAATCAATTGTAATCATGCAAGGGAGTAAATGACATTTTAGTCTAGAGTTATACATATGACACTTTTACATTTTATGATGAGACTATCTCTTGTATTCAGCTGCATTCAAAAATATTTAAAAATGAAAATCCGAATGCTAGTTGGTTTATTATTAATCACATGTCTCCCGTCTCTAATAGCAATGGGAGGCAATCTATTAGTTTCCCTCCCACTGCCATTACAAACCGACCAGAGAACCAAAAGTATATTTTCGGGAAACCCCTAATAGGCAACATACAATGTCACTTTCGTATAATAGGGTAAAAACAGTATTTTCGAACTGAGCCAACAAAAAAATGCTCAAGTTGCACAAATTGGATGTCCATGTAATGTTCTTTACAAAATCTAAATAAAATTCTGCTGTCAAGTAATTTAAAAATCCAATGCTGCACCCTGTATACTTAGGTAAGTTACATATTTTCGTCATTTAGCCTCATGTTAGGTATTTAATAGTAAATTGTTCTACAAGTAAGAAAAGTGAGAGTTTTTCAACATTTAATTGACGAGCGAGTGATGCAAAGCGAGTGGATTAATTTATCACGAACATGGAAAAATCACATCTATAACATATTTGGCGTGCTATTTTTTCTAATACTATTACAAAATCTAGCCAAAATGAAATTCGACATTTCTTCATATTCGATTTTTTTTAAATCGACAGTGAAGAACGTCGAAATCGTCAAATAAAATACGAAAAATCGACTTTTTGTAGGCAGCTGAGCGATAGGTAAACGTCAACCGACGTCAACATAACCTACAAAAGTTGGTTAAAATGTTGTAATTTCGCAATTTCTCGATTTTAAAAAATAATGTACCCCTCGGCACTGGAGATTTCTTTTTATCCCTCATGTGGTTTATTTGTTTTGGCCCTAAGGGTAATTAAATCCACAATCGTGATAAAAAGTCAACTTCAGTGATAACCTATGTGGAAATTAATATTTAAAAAAATTATAAATTTGAACTTCCAAGTCCCTATACCTTCTTACTGAAGGAACGTTTTACTAAGGTATATTAGGTTTAAGGGATTTATTATAACCTAAGGAGTCTATGCCCAATCAGTGTCCCATTATATTTGGGACACCCTGTATAATTGTTATACTTGAATTTATTTATTTACTTACATCATACATAAAAAAACAAAAACCTTTGGTTTTGGTGAACGGTGCATGTAGCTACAAGATTTAATTTATTATCAAAAAATCTTCCAAGAAAGTTCTACTCTTCTTCTTCCATCATAACATCATTCTGATGTGTTGTGATCTTAAAGTTCTACTAAATACAACTATATGACAATAATTTCTATTGAAAGTAATTTGAAAAGCAATTGATGTTGTACAATTACAATTACTAAGTAATTGGTAATTGAATTTTTATTTCCTGTGAGTAATTGGATTTCTGGTAATTAAATTACTGCATTGGGCGCTAATTGGTAATAAGTAGTTAATTTTAAAAGTAATTTACCTAGCTCTGATTATAATCAGACTAAAACTGATGGCTAATTAAGTGTTTCCAAGAAGACTGTAATAAGGAGATGTAACTTGCTATGACAGCTGCATATAAAAGCGGCCCCAATGCCGGGGATAGCCCTCGCGGCGCTGTCGACAGCGTGCACTATCTTCGATCATTTTCGTTCGTTTTCGCTGCCGTTAGAAAGTTGGCAGCGATCTAAATTAACCTGTAATCGCGGTTGAAGGTCTGTTTATGGTTGTTAATCAAATGGAGTGTATTTCAAGTGTGTTATTAATTTTTAAAACATAGTCCGAATTTCCAGTTATACTCAGCAAATATTTGACATTGACAGTTCACGAGTTTTGTGAATGGATCATAGTACACGACGACCGCTATATTTGTCAACTTTTAGCGGTCCGCTTCGAAACGCGAGTTATTTCTCCTTAGTACGGTCTTATTGAGTGTTTGAATGACAACTGAATAGGAGAAATTGAGATACCTTATTACTATGACAATTCCAGTGGCGTATATCTCGGACATCTAATTGTGTTATGTCATCTGTCAAACGAAATGGTAAATGAGCATTGAGCAACTATAGTAATTATGTACATGATTTTCAGAATTGCCTTTCAAAACTTTAAAATTCGTACAGGTACATTCATATTTGGAGAATCATATTTTCTCCAAGGTTTCCCATTCCTAAATTTACGACTAATCAGTAATTGACTTTGACAGTTCGAAGCCTACTGATATTAATGTATTACACATATTATGATAAAAATTGTTCCACTACTGCGTTTGCGTCTCTTAACAACCAATCATAGGGTTGCCAAAGTTTTAAATTCATCCCCTCCATATTTTCGGTATGTGAAAAGAACTGTAGGTCACTACAAAATTGTTGAGCTACAGGTCTGTGCCTCTGTGCCCGTCGTCGGAGCCGGACATTTGGGGGCGGCCGTTCGGGCGCGTTTGTTTGGGCGCAGGGCCACTTGGGCGTAAGACATTTGGGCGAGCGGAAATTAATTAAAGCATATTAGTATTAGCTAGCTTTACTATGAATAGGGCTGAAAATTTATTTTAAATAACGAAAATTACCTAAAGCACGTCCAAGGAGGTGGCGGGTGGCAAAAATTTAGTATAGAAATATTAATTGCCGAAAATTAGAATTTTATTAATAAATAAAATATTTTGAGTTATTTTCTTATCAATACAGATTAAATATGAAGCAGCCGGTCTACATAACCCCATTAATTTAACAACAACCATTTATTTATTTAAACAAAATTGATAATCGAACACACATACATATACATGTAGCAAGATATACAAATACATATATATATATATATATATATGTTTATACTCACCATCAAAATTTATATGTAACCAACACATACTTTTTATTCAACGATAAATTTTACAAACAGATTTTTGGCACCCCAATGGGCTCACCGATCAGTCCTATTCTAGCAACAATAGTTATGGACACATTGTTGATGATGTCATCCCCAGATTACCCTTCAACATTCCTCTAATAAAAAAATATGTCGATGATGTAATTTTATCCGTACCTAATGAACAAATCGATGAAATTCAGAATATTTTTAACAGTTTCAACCCACATATTCAATTCACAGTTGAGATCGAACAAAATAACAGTATTCCATTTTTGGACACAAGAATCATTAGAAATACCAATAACGTACTAATTCTAGATTGGTACCAAAAACCCACTAATTCTGGCAGATACATGAACTTTTTTTCACATCATTCCATAAACCAAAAAGTCAATTTAATATTGGCCATGAAAAACAGAATTTCAAGAATTTCACACCCCTCTTTACTAAAGAAAAATTTAAATTTGTTAGTTGAAATCATGTCCAACAATGGATATCCCAAAACACTGTTAACAAAATTAATATTTAGTACAGCTACCACAAAATTAAACAATCAGTCAGACGGGTTACCTGCGAATGACATCATATACAAAAAACTCCCATATATTAAACAGTTAACACCCATATTATGTAAAATTTTAAATAATGATCATATAAGGATTGGCAGATATAACCTAAAGAATGTAGGTAAACATTTTTCTAAACTTAAAGACAGGACTCCTGTGATGAATAGTGCAAACGTAATTTACTCCATTCCATGTGGGGATTGCAATAAAATATACATCGGACAGACGTCCAACTGGTTAAAAACCCGCATTACTCAACACAGAAGTGACTGCAAGTTAAAAAGAAATAAATGTGCACTAGCTATTCACTGCAGAGAAACACAACATCAGATCAATTTTGCAGAAGCCAAAATCCTTGACTCAGAACCCCATTATAAAAAGCCGCCTTTTCTTGAGATGGTTAACATTTTTAGAAATGACAATACTTTAAATTCAAAATCCGATATAGATAATTTAAGCAACATTTACGCATATATCTTAAGCTTAGATAACACTAACAATAATTGTAATAATCACATCAGTAGTATTAATACGTCAATGTAACCATTGTTTTTTTTTTACTTCACCTTGTACATTTAAATATTCAAATTTCCCACCGTACATTTTAGTTACTTTATTTACAGTGTTAAAAATCCCTACATCAGCCTGATTGTAAATTGCCAACCTGTAACCTCATTGTCCTCATTGCTGCAATGTTTTAATTTGTCTACTATAATTATTATGGAAATCATCCATCGAAATTTTAATGTGTAATTTGTTCGTCCGTCCTCTATGTTGACCAGTATAATTGTTACTAAGATTTTTGTTGTAAGTACCATCTAAAAGAATAACATAACCTCAAATATCCAGCACATGCTTTTTGTAGATATCCCTGATGAAGAAATTAAAATAAATTTCGAAAGCTTGGACATGACTAAATAGTCTTTTCTTTAATCACCAGACCGATAACCCGACAACTCACCCCTTTCCTACTTACTATTGAGACGGTCGAAAATACCAAACGAATTATATATATATATACTAATATATATATAGAGTACGTGATTAAAACAACTTCAACATCTGACACTTACGCATCCTGATACTTCGACAGGCTATGTTAACGAACTGGCTAAAAGTGACCTAGTTTAACACCCGCCAAACGATAGGCAGTCACTTTGCCCAATGTTGTAAACAAAATGCTAGTGATTCAATTGATTGACCGAATGCTTCGTTAGCGCTTCCGTGTCTGGGTTATACGGCCTCCCAGTTGCGTAACTGCAGGATTATTTAAGGCTTGAAGGTGCGTGTGCTTCATTGCGAATCGGAATTTGTTGCATAGGATATCTCATCGCTAAGTATTATGTCACTATTGTTCGAACAGCTTGCGCCACACGAATGTTTAACTTCCCACCTTTTTGTCTACCGGCTGTCAATTGGAAAGCCCCGCTTCTTGCGCAGTTGTTTTTGTTGCCCGAAAGGGTAGAGCGACTACCTGCTGTGATGCCCCGGATTACCTACAGTTTACAGATGGTGTAATGTTTCTGAAGTCCGAGTTTTAAATTGCGTGCCCTTTTACACGGAAGTCACAGATGTAATTTGTTACTCGCGATGTTAATTGGTTAATTTACGGCACTATATACTTAGTTGCGCGTAGCGTAACATCCAATTAGTTTCCCGCTATGGTAGGCTGCACAGTTTTTTGAGCTAAAGTTTTCACTATTCTTATCGCCTACGTTGTATTTACAAGTTTTTTCGGGGTGATTTATGGACGCAACACATGGCGATGCTTCCTCTATACTTTTTCAAAATTGAAGAACATGAAGTACTGCTAAATTGGAACTGTAAATATTTTATTGCATTTTCAACTGAAATTTGTACTATATTGAACTAACAGTAAAACAGTAAAATATTCTAAATTTTTTGAAATAAATTGAAGCTTGTGCAACAAACATTGCTATTAACAAGTAGATATTCTTAAGTTCTCTTCAGAAAAATTTGATGCTATTGAGATAAATACGAAAAAATGGTGCTTATGCTATGTCAACATCAACATACAAAAACATCTTGTTCCACTTACTCTAGTGGTGGTACTGCATGCTATATAGAGAGTATGGTAGGTCTAGCTCAGGTTACGGATTTTTAGCAATTTCATAGTTTTCTCAAAAGCAAAAGCTTCCCACTTAAACTTGTTTGAATTTACATTCAATTGTAAGCCACAGTTAATACTCAAAAATAAATTTTACTAGCTTGATAAGTCAACAAAATTGGACATAGAATTCGCATCAAGAGCATACAAGTTAGACAAATCCAATACGTGAAAGTACAACCAGCAGCATTATGTGGATCTGATCATTTTAGTGATTCACTTGTAATCTTAAAAATCTACAGTATTCTTGAATAAAATGCGATTGCCAGAGAAAGTTGAAAGATCCTGAAACCGATAGTATTGAGCAACAGTGTATTTTTATTAAAAATTTATTTACGACGTTACTAATGAAGGGTTTGGGCAGAACAACGGTGGGAAAATAGACAGAAGATAAAAATACGCTTGTTGGAACGACAGTTTACAATGTCTGGTAAATGAAAAGAAAATATCCTATCACAAGGGGTTGGCAACGTAAGACCTGAAGACGAAAAAAACCTTTACAAGATACAATTATTAAGTTAAAAAAAAAGAAGAAATCTATAAATCATTTTTAGGAAAGTAAATATGGTGAAGTAAACAGACTCGTAAGAAGTTCAAGAACAAGGCAAGCATAAACAACATACAAGAGACGAAAATAAATTTGGAATAAATGCTTAGAAATATTATTATGAATCCCTCATTACCTCTCATAAAACATAGAGCTAAATTTGTGGCAGTAGATTATATAATAGAAATGGCTAATCAATAAGTAAGAGAAACGACAAATCAGTTAAAGAAGCACATAAAAAATACAAAGCTGCGGATCCTGGAGTTCACGTGTCAAAATAGTCATAAAATACTTTTTATGTTTTCTTACGTTATAATTAAGATTAAACATAAATGAGATTTGTTGAACTATCACATAAAATAACCTAACTCTATGTCATATATTTTTTCATGCCTTCCTGGGTGGAATTCGTTCAAAATTAACTTGTTAAATCTAGTTTACATTTAATATGGCATTTTGGGTTACATAACTTCGTCCACGGTATTAAAAAGTAGAGTATAAACAAAACATGTTTAGGCAACAGTTATAGATAATTACGTAAAATATAATAGTTTTAAAAATGTTTATTCCTATTATTTTTGTGCTTGAGAATTAAAAAAAAATGCTTTTTTAATAAAAGTTATCGCAATTACGTAATATGTACAATCGACTTTAAATTTTGATATATTAAGTGTAATTTTTCATAACTGACTGAAGTTACAAAACGTCACACTTTTCATAATCAGCTATTTCACAACTAGTGGTGAAAGAACATCAAATTACATGCGAAAAAGAAAAAGCGCGCCTATTTGAATTTCAATACATTAACATTTATTTCACATGATATTTATAATTTCATCGGTTTAAGGTATACAGAGTGATTTTTTATCAAAATTAAAAAAATCTAGTAAAAATACCGATGTTCTGTAACTCGTCTCGCAAAATCCTACGCGTTACACAAAATGACGCATTTTCTAACTGGTTAAATAACTATTCCGTTATTGAGTTTTGAACTTTTATTATTTTTTTCTAAAAATGTAGTCTTTGGTTTTTTTTCCAAAACTGGACATAATATAAAATTTTTTTTAAACAAAAGTTGTAGATGATTGCACAATATACAATCTTATTTTATGAATATTAATTTTTATTACACAATTTTAACATTTTTCTGGAAAACGAAAAAACGAGCGAAGTACCACTTCCAGTTATTCGGTTTTAATCAAAAGTCACTGAGATCTTCGAATTTGTATTAGAAACGAGAATATACATTTTGGGGGGGATTAATTAAACCGTCTGGGTTGTAGAGAGGACACGGACGGACCGACAGACTGTCAGAATCACAGACTGTCAGACAGGCATCGCTTTGAAAATCACTTTTAGGGAATCAGAAAACATGAAAAAAAATATTTTCGCAAAAATTTCGAGTTCGAAAAAAATGATTACTGTACTGCATTCTACAAAGTAAAAGAACGTAAGAAAGAGTATAGCGCTCGGCCGAGAACTACATCAACTACAATATTTGCTAGCGTCCCAGTAAATCAATTATGGCAAACAATGGAAGACAGAGGAATAGAAATAAACTACATAAACAGTGTTAACGAACCATAAAAAAACACAACAACCGAGCGAAAATAGGGTACAATTAACCCGATGGATTTGTTGTAAATAAAAGGATAGGAATATTTTATATCACCAATTTTATTATAGTATAGTATTATAGTATCTACCAATCGAGCACTAGTAAGCTGACGGTTAGATCATATTTGCAGAAGACGAAGACGATATCAACTACTTGTTTAAAAAGAAGAAAGAATGTGAGAGGTTGCGTTTGTGAATCAACATGAACAACACGCGATACATGGTAATCGAAGAACAAGGACGAGATCTAATGGTAGACTAGCAAATAATAAACTCAACAAATGTATACATACATTTAGGGGTCACACAACATTTGGTGGAAAAGATGAACTAGACATTTACAGTAGAATAGAAAAGAAAAAGCTATAACCCACTTTTTCAAATAAAACAGGAAGACGAATGTTCAACGAATTTCAGGAAAGTTACGTTAACTATGGGGGAGAATTGTAGAGAATGGCCAAAAAGGTAAAAGATAAAATATTAGCAGCATAGGTTATGTACTGAACATAATGTAAGAAACATTATTGGATCACGTGCATGGCAAAATTTAAGAAATAATGAATGAAACAGTTGCTGTGGTATGGACGTATGAGAAACATAGGCGCATGGAGACACAACAAAAAGCTTGAAAATTGAAACCGGCTAATAGAAGGAAAAAGTAAAGAGCGAGACAGAGCCGTAATACTGAAATTCAGGTAGTATGGTAGAAACGAGGGCTACAAGAAGACGGGTTCGAAAATAAAATTGGATGGAGACTGGGATTGAGCTATCTAGACAATGTTGTAGGACAGTACATTAAAAACGAAAAAGAGAGAATTATAATAACCATATATGAAACAGGACAAGAAAAATTGAATAACGCAACCAACAATGGTAGGTTCTTCCGAGTGAGCTGGATGTCGGCATCTTAACTTTGCTTTCAGCTAATAATTTTTCTAGAAAACACGTTCTACACGTTTGTCTTATAACAGAAAACAATAATATTTAATACGCTAAAATAAACATACTAAGCTGACTGAGTTACTAAATCGTAAATACAGTAATTCACACATTTAGACGGTAATACTTCGAACATAAATCGAAATCAAAGCATGCAAGCATTTCAAAAAGCACGGTAAATTGACGATACGAAATATAATATTGACAAAGCATGCAGAGGTTACTTAAATATATTTTAATATAGCGGATATTCGTAATTCGTTACGAAATCTCAAACCATGGAAGAAAAATAGCAGTTGAGCTAACTAACCAGATGTATGATATATCCAGAACAATCGAGAAGAAGGTGTCATGGCCAGGTGAGTGAGAGATGATCGGAAGTGACGAGAGGACACCTGGGGTGGAGGTGCAACACAAAGCGGGCTAGCGGCGTGGAATGCAATCCATTCTATGGAGGGACTTTGCAGTGTGGTATTCTGATTCGATATAAAATCGATGTTTGGTAATCAACGATAGACCAACGGTAAAATACGAAAACCCCAATTGTTAATATGCATAGCACAAATTAATAAATCCTAATTAAATCGAATTTCCCTGCGGCCGGTGATATGTTTGCAAAATATTTGGTGTTACCACCTGCATCAATATTCATCAAGACACAATTAAACACCTTCGCTTAAATTTTGCAGACGCTAATTGCAAGAAACTCAATTTTCACTCCTGTGCGGATTATAACGGCAAAGGAAAATTGTAACGACGATTAGATTTCTGCGAACTACCCGCATTCTTTCTCGTTATCGTAAAGCATTGTTTAATCAGCCGTCTTTCCAATGCCATCACGCTTGTGATTGTGTTTAAAAAAATGAACAGGAACGGACTCACCCAAAATGCTCGAGAACAGAAGCGTTTACTACAAAAGCTGTAAAAATTACAAATAACATAACAAGCTTTAAGGAGGAATGGCTACAGTCAAATAGTGAACGAGATATAAGTAAAGCATACCAAAACACCGAAAAAGCAACGAAATCTAAATTTAAGAAATACGCCCGCCTTTCATACGTCGCCCGAGTAACCGATAGAATAAAAATTAAAGATTCGCTATGGTACACTGAGAATGATTACTTCAACAGAGATAGATACAAAACGCGTTTACCAACTCCAATGTAATTGTAACAAATCTTAGATAGGACAAATTGGTAGAATGTAGATGAACCTCACACGACTTAGAAATACACAAAAGTCAGCCATCGCTGAGCATCTACTAAAACAAGAGGACCATAAAATAAACTGCGTTCCGTAAACATACTAGCTCGGACTACAAACTATTACCTTATGATCTCATGAAAAATTTCAGAAATATCGGCTTACTTTTATGAAACTATGTTATCACAAAAGTACTTCATCTAATGCACACGGTTTCATAAAAGTACGTCGATATTTCTGAAATTTTGTATGGGACCATAATTTTACATTTTGAACATATCTTGCTGATAACTTTTTGTTCTATTATAACAGAAGGCTTACTTTACCTGAAAAAACAATTGCTTTTATCTACCGATCGTGAGGGCTTATGAAGACCAATCCAACATTTTCGTATTAAGATTTTCGGCTCAGAATTGTACAAGGAATATCGCTACCTGGAGCTTTTGCGCCAATTTGTATACACTCTGTATAAAAAGAGTGCGGCAATGAGCTCTTAACGATGCTAAAATTAATTTGCTTATAATTATTCACGAAATAAGGCTGTTAGTAAGCATCTAAGAAACGAGGATAAATTTGTGGCCGAGCCGTCATGTCAGGCCGAGACTAATGAATTTATCCGAGTCAGTTAGATACGATAACGGCCGTATATTTTTCATAACTATAAAAATTGAGATTTTAGAGCAATTTAAATGAAAAAGTTAAATAGTATGAGTAACGGGTGTTATAAAACTCGTCTTATCAGAGTCACCTATGGAAAAAATTACGTTTGGCAATACTAAAATGTATTGTTGGTGACTGTAAATCTATGTCAAATTTGATGTTAGTAGGTTAGGTTTTACGTTAGTTTTGACACCGACTGACGCAAAACCTAACCTGCTAACCTCGAATTTGACATAGACGTACAGTGTCACCAACTATACATTTCAGTATTGCCAATGTTAAAATTTTATGGTTCTGTTATTTCTTAACGACCTAGGCTGTTAAATGTATAACAGCCATGGCTGTTATGCGGAACTTTTCAGTCAGGTTGACAGTTCTGTTATTGACACATAACAAGTAAGTATTATGAAAATAGTCTATAACAACACCGATGAAGATAAAAAATATCCAATGGCTTCTATAAACATAAAGAAATACATAAGTATACCTGGGAACAAAAACACACGAAAACTTAGATCTAACGTAGACTATGTGATTTATAAATAGAGAAAAAGTGTACATACAGAAAACTTACGTGTACATTAAGGTGCAGAATGTGATTCAGATCACTACCTTTTGAAGATCCACTTTTCCATTCACCATGCGAGAATTGATCCTAAGTTGCCCAGGGACAGTACAAACAGCTTGTTAGACAACTCATCAAAATATAATTTGGAAGAAATACTCGTAAGGGAAGATTTGACAAAATTTCTGTATAAAATATGATATTTCCTGTTACTCTGTTTTTCAAATGTATCAGGAAGTTGTCCATAAAATCAATGAAGCTGCATACGAAGCACTCGGAGAGGCAAATAATGTCAATGTTAATCAGAATAGTTCTCCATGGCTGACAGAAGAGATCAGAGAGCTAATTAAAGAGAAAACACATCGATATTTAAACTGGTTAGTCACCAAACAAAACCAAGACAACCTGCTATATGTAAAAAAAACAGAGGTTAAAAATGCAGTAGCCCGTGCCAAATACATGTACATCGGCATCATTCGAACATCAAAGGCACGGTGAACTATAAAAGGTTTACGAAAAAACGAAAAAGAATACATCAAAATTCAGCTAATACCTCTTTGACGACTAGGTCAAATACTGTGGAGAATAACTCTTAGAAAATTGAAAACAATTTCTAGCTATTGACGAAGAGTGGCCAAGAAATAGACATCTCAACAGCAAATTATGAAATAACCACCACCGTAAGCAGCATGAAAATCGAAAAAGCGTCAGATCTCAAAGGAATACCAATTGACCTTGTAAAATGTGGACCCGAGAATCTATTTGGGATCTTAACCTACATCTTTAATCTCCTTTTAAGAGGTAAAAAACTAGCCCCTGAGTGTAAACAGCCCTTTATAAGTAACATTTACTAGAAAGGCGACAGAAAAAAAGACGCGCCAATTATAGAGGTCTAAGGGTGACAAATTCTTTGGGAGAATGTACGACAAGATAATAAAATAAAAGATTGAGTAAGATCTAACAAACGTAGAGAAGCAGGGCGAGTTCCGTGTGGGGCGGTCTTGCATGGATAATGTATTCTGTTTAAAACAAGTTATAGAGAATCGACGAGCTCGAAACCTAGAAACCCATATGACCTCCATTGACTTACAAAAGGCTTACGACAGCCGAAGAAGGAATTAATCCAATTTTTATTTGTGATGTAAAGGAACTCTATGACAACTATGACCAGCAGTATAAAGAGTGGACAATATCTGTCACGTAAAATTGAAGTCACCAAAAGATTGAGACAAGGGTGCTGCTCCTACTTTACTTAAAATCTACCTTAATCGGCCCCTAAGAAATTGGAAGTAGAAATGCCGTAACATGGGCATAGCAGTTGAAGACAGAAAATTGTTCACTCTGCATTTTGCAGATAATCAGGTTATATTTGCCGAAGACGAATAAGATATGTACTATATGTTACGTAAACTGAATGATGAATATATCATATGGGGAGTCACAATAAACAGAATCAAAACTGAATATGTAGTAGTAGGTGCTACAGGTCACGATCTAAATCTTGATGCGAAAACCATTAAAAACTCAATTTGTTACAAGCATCTTGAAGTAAAAATTCAAGTAAATGTATAAGTGAAAACGAAATTAAGAGAAGAATTGGCGCGTGACGAGCGGTCTTTAAGCAAGCAACTGGATGGTCCAATATCTGTTTGTCCATAAAATAGACAATTCGGGGAAATTGTGGGGAAACAAATTAGACTGCAGAACTAGTTCACAATGTGTAACCATTACGGTAGACGTGTGCCGCGTTCAACATTAATGTGGTATCATTAGGTCATTGTTTACCAGCAGGGAATCTTATGCCAGCGTTGTGTTTTGCACCTATGCAAATAGTAGGTTATTACATCAAATAGAAAAACACGATATGAATTAATTGTATATAAAGCTCTGTATTTTATTTTATTTTTTAATATACTTTTAAACTCTGAAGTGTATTCATTTGTGAACAGACAAATACTACAAATGTCTTAAGCGGTAGTTATGCCTGGTTACTCCGTTCACATCTTACAACGCTTCATACCTTCACCAAGTGTAAACCTCTTCAGTAAAATAACCTGGTCTTATAACTATGTAATGTATGTTCCGAAGTGCGTCCTAAACGACTGCAAGAAATAATCCACTGAACTACATAAATTAAAGGAGCATCGCTGACAACATAGTATACTGTGGAGTAAAAAAACTTCGAAATCGACAAAGATTCTGATCTACAAAACAATAGTAGGGAGCATAGCTATATGTGGAGCCAAACTCTGGGAGATCAGGAACTTCTTCTTCTTCTTTCTTAGGCTATTAGCCTGTTCATTTGACCAATCACATTTTCACTCTGTAAACTGTTTCCTCATCTTTTCCTTGGTCGTCCTATCAATCTTCTTGCATACCTTCAGGTTCTTAATTCCTTTTATTAGTTCGTCCATTATAATATTAAACAACAAAGGATTTAACGAATCTCCCTGTCTTGTCTCTTTTCACCGTTGCACTTTATCTTGATTTTTCTGCCAGTATATATTTCTTAGATCTTACCCTATCAAAGGCCTTCTACAAACCAATAAAGCACATACTTTATATGCAGTTCTATTAAATGCAATCGCTCTCTCTACTATTTGTCCCACTACAAATATTGCATCAACACAGGACCTTCCTTTGCAAAACTCTTGTAGCTCTTCTAGATCTGTTATTACCTTTAGTTTATTAGTAAGTATCTTAGTTGTTAACTTTAATGTTGTGTTTAATATCTTTATCCCTCTGTAATTTTCCGGAGATCAGTAACGCCTTTGAGACAGATGGAGGATGAAGGATAGACTGGAGGAGGTGCTGCCAGTTGGCAAGAATAGACCGGGTACAAAATATAGACATACGAGAAAGAATGGGAATCGATAGTGATATAATCGTAACTATTGAAGCTAAGCGATTACGGTGATACAGGCATGAAGATGACATGGGCATGTAGTACGAATGCCTGAAGATCGATGACCAAAATACGTTTGGAAATGGCAACCACCAGAAATAAGGAGACGTGGCCGACCTAGAAAAACTTGGGGTAGAAGTATAAGTGTGTACTGCGTATTCCACGATTGAGTAACATATGCGTATGGTGACCCAAAAATTTTGAAATTGTATTTACGTAATTGGGAGATCGTTCATGCTTACCACGAAAATGATTTTTCCCATAATTTCAACTCAGTTGAAATCAAATACCTCTTGATTCAGCAATAACTTTTTCAGTTTTATGTAGAGTACTTTTATCTATTCCTCTGTTAATGAAAAAAACACAAAATTTTATTTTCTTATGTGCTCACCTTTTATATATTTGATGGAAAGTATATTGGATTTCGTGCTAGGTAGACATAATCCTCATGCAAAATGTTGTCTTCCTCAAACAAATAGTTTTTGAGCTATACCGCCAGTAGACGGACAGGCACACAGATGAACATACAGACGGGCAGACAGGCAGACAGACAAACAGACGGAATTGAGTTTTTCGTTATATAGGGACCTTGAAACGTGAAGATCTAAAAAAATCTCCAAATATGATTTTTCACGATTACAATATTTCCTTCGTCTTTTAGACAAGGGAAGTAAAAACTTCGAAAAATGAATTTGTTAGAAGTGAAATTATTTTGAATAATTATGGTTTATGCAGACTGTTTAGATGAAAATGAATAAGAATTTAAAATTAATAATAAGATAGTAAATAATTACTTTGCAATGTAATGTCTTGCTAGTAACAAACTGTTAACAAATGTAAAATGTAGTATAATCCTACTTTTGTTGTACTGTATATATTTTTTACATCAAGATGTTGTATATGTTGTATTTTTGTTTAGACTATACTTTCATATAATTAAAATAAACAGAGCTTTGAAATGTTATCGTTATTTGTCAGTGCTAGACTAGACGCTCTACCTAAAAGAAAAATTCACTCTGGCACACCTGTTAAACTTGTAATATCTAGCTATACAGTTTACAAAATGCATTAGCTACGCTAATTGTATTGTGGTGTACCATTGTTAAAATGCAGTTGATATGAACGTAGCGGTTTGATGAAGTACGTAAAATGTTAAAAGAGAGTAAGCAACTATTCCAAATTCGTTGATTTTTAGAAACCAATATGAAATTTAACGTATAAATTCTTGTGGAATTCGAATTTTAAATATTGAGCGTAACCATTTCATTCATCAATTTGAGTTCTGATATGTTAAATCTTTAACCTAAACAAATACGGAGTGAATTTTATTTACATCTGGTCTCTTTCTCGAAGAAAATTACGTCAGTTTTCGCAACATAGTGTAACGTGTTGACATTGTATTTATAAACACTTTGTCTATTATGAAGGCATAAAGGGGTGAGAGTTAATGCTGCGTACTATTTCGTCACAATTAGAAAAACCTCAAAGAGTAACTGCTTTATCTCTAACATCAAGTATCCCGTAACATCATCGAAGTCAAACTTCTGAAGCAACTGGCAGCGTTTACTGTCGATCAATAAGACATTACATGGTGATTTCTTCGACTGCTCTTATAGAAAAGATACCAGTGTTTGAGCATTTTCATTGCTTTCTATATCTGGTTTAACAAATATACAAAAACTATAAAACATGAAAAACGCTAATAAATAAAAAATTACAAAACAAACTGAATTTTTTTAATTGAAGAAAGGATACATCTGTAGAATGAATGTTACATTGCTTGTAATGGCAACTAGTTAAATAACGTATTTTGAATAATACTGATTTTAGTGCATAAGACGAAAACAAAAATACTAACGGCAAATTATTCACAAAATATTGAATTAGATCGAGGTGTAGTGAATATTGTAGTAGAACTAGAGCAACATGAAATTACTACAAACATGTATAAAATTCGTCGTGCTCTTGCAACCCTTTCTGTGGTCGGGTTGCAAACGACGCACTTAGTACTTTCTATTCTTATTATACAAATAACTATATTAAACTCTACCAAAAAGTGCGCGATTCTCCATATTCCTTGATATAGCTAGTACTTTTTAAAAATTATTCTTCTGCAGTGTCCTACTGCATGTTTTCTACTAACATCAAAAGTTGAGATGCCAAACATGTTTAATAAAAAAATGTCTTTATGCAGTTGTTGGTATAATATAACTATTAAAAATAAAAGAGATAGTAACTCTTACTCAAAACATTAAAAATTTGTAAAATACTTTTTCTCAGCTTAATTTTTATATTTCATTCATTTAATATCTGTTGGAATTCGATCTTTATTTTTTAAAATCATAAAACCAGTATAAAAATCATAATAAGCACAAATGACTAATAACTAAGACATTATTTTAGTTACATTTTTGTTTCAGAAAAATGAATTATAGCGATTACGTGTCGTTACAAATAGAAGACTACGACGATATGGACGAACATACAATAATAGATCGCGAGGCGTTACGAAGGGCCAGGAGGAAACGCAGAAGAAGAAGGAAGAGGCGCATGAAGGGCCACATCGAAATCACTGCAATGCCCGTGCCGGAAGTAGTCAAAGAAATAGACCCGGAGGAACTTCCTCAGCGTGCACGTTGGACAATAGTTGCCACTGCCTGTTTGTTGCTCTTCATGTGCCTCCTGCTGGTCGGAGTGACGCTTAGGATGGCACCCATCATTGACGATATGGGTGAGTATTTCCAAGTCACAAACAACTTTTAAAGTGCGCATAACTTTCATGTTTCAAAATGTTATCACTGCATTCGTATACAATAAAATAAATATTTCTTTGGATCAAAATATAAAATCAAAACTAAAATTTAAAAGAAATTATTGTTGTTAAGTAGTAGGTATACATATCCATCGTACTTATTTCACAATTGTATTATTATTATTATCAAACGCTGCTAGCCGTTGAATATTCTAACAATTAATAGCACCACACTAAATCAATGAACGTCATAGCACTCTTCAAAGCAAGCCAGATAGCGAATTGTGGATACCCAAAAATGGTCCCGTGGCCATTGCGGTCAACGGGGTCCGCTAACTAAACTCCGGCAGAAGGGAGTGGGATAATACTACCGAACTAAATCCAGTCGCCACCAATTTAAATAACCCACAATTCGTAAAGTTTAAATTAGAGCATTCTTCAAAACTTACAAATAAGAGTAAATGTCAAAAAGGAACTCCAAAAAATGTACATCTATTATAAGCAAAATCCTTGATAGGCCATCATTTATCAAAAAATAATAAGAAATCAATTCAATTACGGTGACGATTATTTTAATATATATATGCAGGTACAATAAACATGTCTATTCAGAAAAACCGTTCCTGGTACCGAAATAATATATGTAAAATTTTGCGATATTCACATGGAAATAATATTAAATACGCGACGCGATTGCACGGCGTTTACGAATCTAAGTTTAACGTTTTATTAATTGGATTACAAGCACGGGTGTATAAAGTACTACTGATGTGATACATGAAGAAGAAAACCGGTATAAGCAGAAATATTTTAAGAAAGTTTATTATAAATCTAATTCACGTCACTATGTTTTTTATTGCAACAAATTCACAAGTGGAAACTCCCATCCGACAACCGAAACCAAATTCAGCAGATCGATTCCACAACCAAACACCCAAATCCAGACGACAACGATTCCCAGACACAAAAAAGATCTCTACAAGATCAAACACTACAAGAAAAAAACAAAAACAACAAACAAAACCATTAATAAAGACTCTGTAACAGGCGTGGCGAACCAATGGCACGCGTGCCATTGATGGCACGCGGCAAAATGATTTGGGCACGGCCTTAATTAAGGAATTTAGGTACCTCATCGAAACAATTTATTTTTTCGTCTACATTTGAGGTCGTAGTAACACAGTTCATTGTGAACAAGATAGGTAGCTTTTGCGCAAATTTCTGACCGAACGGATGGGAGTGAGCTACGGAGTGACCTAGCGTGGGGGACGCGAATGGACGGCGAGAGGGGCGCTGTTAAGCTTAGTTTGTAGTTTGCATGCATTATTTGAAATAATCTGGTGTGATACACTCACACAACTTCCTTTTACAGTGATCTTATAATTAGTCAAAAATTTCATTTTTAATTTTTAAGCATATGTTAAAAATTTTCAAAAATTACAAATTCTACAAAAACGGTACGAAATCGAGTGTTAGTTAAAGAGACAAATTTTCTCTAGATTTTTAAGGTGTATAATACCGGGTGTTTTATTTAAAATAGGAGTTAATAAAAAAAATAGAAAAAAAAACAAAAGAAACCCACTTTAGAAGTATTCAACTGGAAAATCACCTATCTCACATCAATACACATTAAAAATGTAAGAAAAATGTAAAGTTTAAAAAAATCGTTAAAGCCGTTTTTGAAAAAATCGAAAAAAACTGAAAAATCACAAGAGTAAACACCTACTTCCGGTTATGAGATTTTCTGCAAAAGCTTGCTGTCTCATCTACATAGTACAAAAAACTTATATATGAAGTTTCAACGCCATACCTCTTTTCGTTTTTGAGATATTTTGTTCACAGACAGACACACACACACAGACAGACAGACACACAGACAGACAGACCAATGAAAAAAAATGTTTTTTGGGATCAGGGGACTCTAAAACGTGAAGATCCGTTGAAAACTCAATTTCGAATTTTTGGGGTCAATCCAATACTTCCTTTATAGTAAAAGGAAGTAATAATTAGTTCGATTATACTTTAAGCATTTATTTTGTAAGTTCTCCCCTGGATCGTTAGGCAGCCCTATTCACATTTATTTTTAAATATTGAATAAATTTTCCCCTGCGTAGCTAGGCAACCCTATTTTCATCTTTTGATAAAATTTTTCAGCAAATTACAGCTATGTTGCTCTCAATTTAGACCACTCTGCATTCCAATAGTTTTTCTGGTGGTCCTTTTCCAATTTTTGGGAGATTTTGATAACCTGAGTTTAATTGCGTATGGTAGTATTTCTCGACCTTTTACATCCCAGCCTTCGCTTAATAAGTTGGTTGCCCCTCGGCTTCGTGCTTCACCAGCTTAATTATAGCTTGGTTCATTTGTGAGGGAAAATTTGGAAGCAACGAAAGCGCACTGAACGTTAGGATAATTGTTTATGGTTGCAATCCTTACGTTCACTACGCTCTTGCGGAATTTTGAGGCCCAGTTTCGTTGTTTGCACGGCACTCCAGACTGTCCGCCACCTCCGGGTTAGTCTTCTTTAGCTCCCGCCTTTTAGCTCGGTTATGTACCTAGGAATATGTATTTTTAGCCTATTTCTACCTGGCATTATTCGATGGCACGTCATGGCCTCATTAACCATTTCTTTAGAAAAAATGGCACGTAGATTAATAAAGGTTCGCCACCCCTGCTCTATAATAAAGGTGTCATTAGCCCACAAGTGTGTATTTTATTTAAAAAGCTTACTTAAAATAAAAATCGGCTTTAAGGTGCTTTCTTCAGTTCTACGCAGAATAATCCGGAGGTGGTGGCTCAATAAATAGCTATAAAATGGGATGAAGTTGCATTACAGCGTTTTCAACATGTATATTCACAGCTTGCCAAATATCACTGAGTTAATTTAGCTCCACCATTTAAAGAATATTGCAAAACTATGCACAAACGTGAATCGGGAACAATAATAAATACTCAGTTCAATTTATGTTGGAAACGAAGTCCCACCAAAGTCTTGACAAACTGTTTGTTTCATTTTGCTCAAGTTGCTAAGGAAAGAAAACAAAAATAGGTTAAGGCTGGCGTTTGGCTGATGTTGAAGTAATAGGGACAGATTGATACATAGGAATTACGTATTATCGATTTACACACCTCGTAGGAAGTTAAACAAGTCTTCATTTCAAAGACGAATGTTGGCTGGTTATCGTAAGCTATTTTATAAATGGTAAAAGATTGTCTTGTGCTGTAAAATTGTATTTAAAATATCGACGCTTTTGTAGCCATTTTTCATTTGTATTTCTGCCATTCAACAGTAAAATTTACTTGTGCAAAATAAAAAGCAGAAACTGTAAAATAGCTTGCAAGAAGATACGATTTTTGATCTTTCAATTAAGTCCTCATTGAACTATTTCTGACGTTTAGTTTTTGATAATACGTGATTCCTAAAAAATTTCAAGCGGTTGTCATTTAGGGCGAATATTACAACGCCAAATGTCTGTTATCGGTGCTGAATTTGCAGAAACCTGATAAATTTCCACATAAATAGCGTATAAATAGTTTAAGCATTGTAAAACAGATGTCGTGTTGTCGTTACATACCAAGGTTGTGAACATGGCACGAACTGCGGTAAATTTCAACTTTGCAATGCTGTCGGAAATGCGAAATTTACAATACGGTAAATCGCGAATATGAGAGACAGTGGATGATTATTATTAGAGCCCGGATTTCTAGCTGTTTTGCTATACGTAATAATTAATAGCCGAACAGAAACGTTTAGAACGAAATATGAATTATGAAGAAAATAATTGTTGAAGAATATTTATTTTTTCGAAAACTGTCATCCAATGTTGACATTTTCGTTAAATTCTCGGTAAGCAAAGTGATTCTTTTTTGTCACTTAACTGCGAAATACTTTTATGTTCTAGAATGCAAAATTCTTTAGCGTTCTAAAACATAAAAGAAATGTCAAAAAATTTGTCATTTTTTAGGAACTTATTTGTGATTTTATTAATTAAGTAACCTACATTAGTTTTTTATTAAGTAATTTAAAATTTCAATAGATACTAATAACTATTATAAACTATTATAAACATGACTAATTTATGTTGTACTACATGTAAATTGAAGGTGCCGATACTGCGGTCAGTTAAATTTATACGTCACTTTGACGTTTGTCAAACAATTCAGCTCGCCGTGGTTCAAACATAAATTAATTGTTTATGAAATATAAAATTGTCAATTAACGTTGACAGTTACCTTATTTATAATAATAATAATAATAATAATAATAATAACTTTATTAATTTAAAAATAAATATAACAACAAAATAAACTTATGAACTAGGCGAAGTCCAGTTCGAAGGGAAATCCGAAGGAAATCCCACCGCCTGCTCCACTTAACCTAGACAATTGTTGGAACAATAATGTTCTGCAATTCGATTATCAGAATCATTATAAGGTATTTTTGTTTTTGTCCAGTCGGGTATAAAGTAGTATTGCGATTATGGATTAAGAATAACAAAAAAGATTTAAAAAGAAAAAGAAACACGGTGTTACGACAAAGTGGCTGTACTTTATTTCTAAAGTAAAATTTTTAATTAAAAAAGGCGTTTCCCTCCGTTTGTAATTTGAATAAGAGAAATCTTAATTTAATTTTAAAAGGACTAATACTTAACGTCTTTAAATCGAGGGGTAGCTTGTTGTAACCATTAACGACACAGTAAGAAAAAGAGCGTTTAAATAACGCAGTATGATGTATAGGCGGAGTTAATAGACCTTTATATCTGAGGTTCAGATTATGTACATCAGTACGGAAGGTTAGCCTTTCATATAGATATGAAGGATATTTATTTACAATTAAATTATGATAAAGGCAACACGAATGTAAAACACGCCTATGCAACATACTTAACCAATTTAAAGTTACCAGCTTTTTAGTTACACTTTCACGTTTTTTAATGCCAAAAATAAGACGTACACATGAATTTTGTAGTTTCTGAATCCTTTTAACATCTATGGAAGTAAGACAGGGACCATAGACTGCATCACAGTAGTTCATTCTAGACAGGACCAGAGAGTTGCAGAGTTGGATCTTAATTTTCTGATTAAACAGGTGTCGGCTATGATATATAGCTTTGATAGAGGCGTACGATTTGCGTATGCAATCGGTTACATGTTGACTAAACCTCAGGGCATGGTCAATTACTAGACCTAAACTCTTGACAGTTTCTTTCAACGGCAATGATACATTGTCAATCCTAATATCTGCAGATTCAATAATAGTGCGCCTGTCAGATTTCCTACCAAACACAATTGCAACCGATTTTTTAGGATTTAACTGTAAGGCATGATCTTTGGATATACTTAGTAGATTCTGTAAGTCAATATTAATTAGATTAAATGATTGATTAGCAAGAGTTTTAGGAAAAGAATAATATAACTGGGTGTCGTCGGCGTATAAGTGCACTTTGCAGGATTGCAAGCAAGTGATAAAATTGAAAGTATAAATAGTGAATAACACAGGACCCAGTATTGTACCTTGAGGAACGCCTTTATTAATATAAGAAAACGAAGATATCGAGCCAAGTAATCTAACAGCCTGAGACCTATTGGAGAGATAATTTTTGAAAAACATCCGAGCACTAGACGTTAATCCAATATAGTGTAATATAGATAGGAGCATTGAGTGATTAATAGTGTCGAATGCCTTTGAAAAATCAAGAAGTATCAGAGCTGTTATCTCACCACGATCAGTAGCATTAATGATATCATCAATAATATTTAATAAGGCGGTGGTACAACTAAATCCTGGTCTGAATCCAGATTGAATATTAGGCAATATTTTATTTATGTTCAGGTGATTGCGAAGTTGAGTCGAAACAATTTTCTCCAATATTTTCGATAGTGCACATAAAATACTGATAGGTCTGAGATCCTTAAATTCAGTTGGAGAATTAGTTTTTGGTAAGGGAATTACAAATGCCTTCTTCCAGCAGTTAGGAAATACCGAATTTGTTAAACAATAGTTGAAAATGTGAGTTAAAAAAGGAAGAAGAAATGGAACACATATTTTTATAATTTGTATAGAGATACCGTCAAAGCCAAGAGCTGTGGATTTTATTGAACAAATCGTTTTAAATACTACATCTTCAGTAACCATAGAGAAAGAAAATTGAGAAGATAGCGAGTTTAAAGTATTGTTGTTATAGAAGTTTATTATATTATCATTAACAGGTAAATCCGGTACACAATTAATAAAATAGTTATTGATATCATTGACATTTGTGAGATTATTAGGTAAAGTACCTTGTTTATTTTTTAAAATATTTAATTTCCCCAATTCAGCCCACATTTCTTTATTACTTAAATTTTTGAATTTATTATTATAGTAAGCTTTTTTTTCTTTCCTAATTGATAATGTTGTGAGATTGCGTAGTTGCCTGTAATATCTTCCATGTTCCACATTTTGTGTCTTTTTAAATTTGCTCTTGGCTTTGTCTCTTAGTGATATTAAAAGTTTAGTATTTTCGGTCAGCCATGGCGCCGGAGGTTTAGTCAAACGAGAAGTGACATATGGTGCGTGAATATCCAATAAAATATTAATATTTTCATTTAGAAAATGTACCTTATCGTCAATGTTATCAATATCGAAAATATTTTTCCACGGAATGGATTGAAGATGTGAGTAAAATAATTGAATATCAAAATTTTTAAAATCGCGGTAAGTTCTAACTACTGGAATAGGCTTAGTATGGCTCGAACCAACTTGGCAATATGTTAGCTCGTGGTCAGATACACTATCTTCCACACTAGTAACACCCGTCGATATCGGAAATAAATCATTTGAGATAATTATGACATCAATAAGTGTACGAGAATGATCGGTTACGCGAGTTGCTTCTTCAATTATTTGTTTTAAATCAAAAGTTTCGAGTAAAGAATAAAACTTTTTTGTGGCTGATGCTTCGAAGTCAAATAAGTCGATGTTTAAATCGCCCATACAAAGTAGTTTATGTGCAGTTGGTACTAACACCGACAATGCATCCTCAAATGAATCAAGAAACGTCAAGTAACTCATACGCGGAGGTCTGTAAAATACGCCAATAACAAAGTTATCAAATTCGCAACCATTCAATCTAATCCACAGCTCCTCTATTTCATTTGTAGTTTGTAAAACTGCAAATGAAATATGTGATCGTATATAAAACCCCACTCCGCCGCCTCTGCCGTCACGATCTTTTCTACTAAATGTATATCCTTGAATACTTACAACATGTGAGGGTATTGCAGGAGTTAACCAAGTTTCTGAAACAGCCACGATGTCGTAATTATTGGCTAAAATATGAGCTCGGAAGTCTAAAAAACCTGAAACCAGAGATTGAGCGTTTAAATGGGCACAGTTTAAATTTACATGCATAACAAATGTACTTGTCTACAAAATATATTGAGAATTACAATAAAATTATCAGTAGGTGAACAGACAATCGAATTGCAGGACAGAACCAAAAAATAAACCTAAAACTAATGCGAGGTCGAAGGAACCCAAATATGTACTTCTTTGCAGCACTGCTTGCCGTACTGTGATAACGATAAATCAAACGTATCGACTATTTTGTAAATAAATGAAACATTAAACATTTTTCGCACTTAACAACTAATTAATCAATGAAATCAAACAGTTTATTTTACAAAAGAAAGAATAATACCAAACTTAAATGCTGCATATGCTAAACAAAAATATTTAATGATTATAAATGAATGAAACTAACGTGCCTTTGCACCAAAATATAATACATAATCAAATAATCACCAATTCTCACTTTGGAAAAACGAAAGCACGTAAGCTGGCGATGTCTTTGAAGGTGTTGATACCGACATCATTTTTAATCTTGATGGTCCCATCAAGTGACCATACATTGCGGATACCGTAAGTTTGAATTGCTGTCATCAATAAGGTGTGCCTGTCCTTGGTCAAGTCCTCCTTTATAATAACGCCACTGTTGGCCAAAAACTTTTTAGTTTTAAATACAACATCTCTGTATTTATAAGAGATAAATTTAATAATAATAGGGCGCGGTCGCACTCGTTGAGATTGAGATGACCCAATTCGGTGGCACCTATCAATATTATCTGGATGGATGGTAACATGCAGTTTTTCCTTGAATAGCGATATAAGTTTATCTTCAAGAATTTCTTGGGGCAGTTCAGGTAGACCAAATATCCTTAAGTTGTTGCGGCGGGTGTACTGCTCTAGCAATTCTAATCGGCAATCCACTTCATTCTTCGTATCATTAATAGTTTTGTTGAGCTTATCGCTAACATTTTTTAATGACACTATTTAATTTTTTTTTATTTGAAATCGGCAGTGAAGTACGCCGAAATCGTCATTAAAATGCGAGAAAGCGGCAGTGAAGTAATCCATTGTTTTACGACTTTTTTGTAGGTGGCGAGGCGACAGATAAACGTCAATCGACCGAACATAACCTACAAAAGTTGGTTAAAATGTTGTAATTTCACGATTCTTCGATTTCAAATAAAACATAGTGTACACCTCGGCACTGAAGTTTCTTTTTATTCCTCATGTGGTTTATTTGCCTTGGCCCTACGGGCCTCGGCAACTAAATCCAAATTCGTGATAAAAAGTTATACTTCAGTGCCTTGGTATACAAACTACTATTATTCTTATACTAGTTTTATTGCAGTTTTCGAAAAATCATTGTTTGCATCTCAAATGCGAAATACTTTTGCGTTCAAGAATGGAAGTTATTTTGCCGAGCTTTAGCGAGGCAAAATAACTTCCATTCTTGAACGCAAAAGTAGCATTTCGCATTCTAGATACAAAAATAGCCATTTAGGTTGAAAAAGAATGTTTTTCGGCAACCGCCTTAGAATTCATTACTACTAAAATTTGTCACTAAAGTAGACGTTTCTCTTACTTTTATGACAGTTATATTATAGAGTTGTTGGAAACCAATTTGCTTTACATTGTCACAAACTCAGTCTCTTATAAAAATATTATACAGTGTGGTACAAAAGCCTGGAGCACCTGAAATATCTTGCAAAATCTTATTTTGTAGCAAAAACGCTTGAAGGGGTCAAAAAGCATTGTAAATTTTCTATCTTTTGAAGTACTTTAGAACTATTTGCAGTGGCGTACACCAGCAAGGCCAGTTGGGGCAATTTTTTTAAAATGATAACCCCTATTTTTTGTTCGAGGAAGTGGAAGAGCACATGGTTTTAAGTATTGTAGTATAAAAGTTTTATGAAGTTGCATACAGAAATTTTCGAGAAAAATGCAAACAAAGCAAGATATTTCAGGTGCTCCAGACTTTTTTACCATACTGTATAGTCGTACAATATGCAGCATTATGGAAACGATAATGAAAATTATTAAACGTAAAACAACTCATTTTTAACCTGACTTGTTCAACTGCTGTACGCGTTAGTCGTTACTTTTGATTGTTCAGTTACAAAATCGTATTTTTTAAATAAATAAAATAATTTATAATATTAATTTTAATAAAAATTCCTCTTTGTTTCTAACTTTGATACTACCCTGTCGCTGGACTGACGCCTCTAAAAAGCATTATTTTATAGATGTTTTATAAGAATCACCTAAATAGTTTAATTATCGCGTTCAACACAAAACTGTTGAATGTAGATATGTAATGTATAAATAAAACAATTTAAAAAATAATTTGATTGATAGTATCTTGTAATGATTAAATAATCTATTACAAAGTGGTCATCTCATTTCCAGTGTGGTAATATTTAAATAATAATTTACTGTTGAACTAATTTTAGTGAAAATCGTACGACACTCATTAATGACCAATAGAAAAATTAGTTCACGAGTCGTAACCAAGACAACAACAAAAGTTTCTTGTAGGTAGACATTACTTCTTTTTAGGGTTTGTGTCGTTACGATTTTCTTACCGAATCTGCATTCGAGCATTAATTCATATCCGGAAATTATTATTCGTGCATTCCAACAACGTCCTAATTTGCCCTCGCGTCCCGCTCGGGCAAATTAATACGACGTTGTTGGAACGCAATCAAAAAAGTTTCCGGAAAGAATTAATGCTCTTATGATATTATATGTGACTATTTCCTGCATCTCCTATTATCCAATCAAACGCCATAATTTTCCAAAATTCAACCAATCACGTGTTTTTACAGTGACAATAAATCAAAATTTTTCCTAGGGGTTGTATCAGTTTCTTTTACCACTTCTATCCATGGAAACCACCAAATATGTTGTTTTAAGCAATGTGGCATTTGAAAAACGTCATTAAACTGTCATTGTGAATCAGTATAAATGCCATATTCATTGTATACTGATACAAAATGAACCCATATTTGGAAAATACTCCACAAAATGTGTTTCGGGCTCATGATTTTGCTTGGAACATGTTTTATTCAAGATTTATTGTTTTTCGCAATGCCGTCAACAAAATAACTTTGACAAATTCACTTAGTTCAAGTTAGTTTGTCTTGTGACATTGCCAAAACAAGAAACTTTCGTAAAACATTTTTACCGGCAAAATCATTTGCCCTTAATACATTATTACTGATAAAAATTCAGTCATTAAATATCATGAATCTGCGAAGTATATAGCTGATTGAAGAAGAGAAATTATAACACTGTATAGTGTATTTGCTAGGATACCTGACTTTCGTTAAGGAGACCTGTGTTCATTCCCGCTACCGAAAACTTTTTTAAAAATTAAATTGTAGTTGATATCTTCACCTACAATTATTACAAATAAATATGTTATTATTACAAATAATAATGTAACAGATTAGTTTTTTACGTAATACGTATGTACTTTCTTGCTTAATTTACTACAGACTAGCAAGATGCCCATTCTTCGTACGGACTACAAATGTTTGTGTGTTTTTTTTAATCTTAAACGAGTTCTGGAGTGCCCCCCTCGCCCCTTACTCAATATGCTAAACTATCAAAGGCTGCAAAAAATATTGTAGGTAAAAAGGAAAATATCCTTTAAAAAAGGTCCTTAACTCTTTTATGCTTCACGTACCCCCAATATGTAATTGTTGTTCACCTTGTTTAGATAAGTATAGTTTTAATATAAAAATGAGATAAAATCAAAAATAAATGTACTTATTAAATGTTGTATTCATATATTATAGCAGGATATCAGTTTCCACCACTTGGGGGTGGAATTTCAGAAATCCTCCCATTTTATTCTAAGACATATTTAGAAATTCGTGAAAACACAGTTTACCCCTTTTCACCCCTTAGGGGTGAAATTTCGAAAAATTATTTCAGTTAGTCTTATTCTGAAATGAACCTATTTTAACTCCCTACCCATTTTCGGTCTTCCGTTTTTACTGCTTCAGGGGTGAAATTAAGAAAAAACTCTAAAACTCCTTTCTAAAGATTTAAAAAACCCATCTATTTACCAAAAAAAGAATGTTCTAACTTAACAATCACAGGAGATATAAGGGTTTCTATACTTCACCCCGAATGCAGTTTCGCACTTTAAGAGTTGAATAGGGCAAAATCCCAAGTCGATATCTTACCGGGTCTAAGAGATACTGAGAAATTCGTGAAAACACAGTTTACCCCTTTTCATCCCTTTAAGAGTAAATTTTTCAAAAAATAATTCAAAATGTTAATTACTTCTTTAAATTTTTTATTATTTACCGACAATTAGTATTTTCTAGAAATGTTAATTGGATAAAGAAAAATCTCATTTAGACAGAAAAGTTATGCAAACATACTACTTTTCGGTAAATGATAAAAAAATCTAGAGAAGTAATTAACATTTTATATTATTTTTTCCAATTATAAATCTTTAAAGTCTTCACATAAAAAATTTGAATTTTGATATTAAGTATTGGCATGTGAAATTTTGAAAAATATTTTTTCTGTTGGTCATCTTTTAAGTCATCTTTTTAATATCTATATCCTAGAATAAAAACAGCAGCTTAAAACACGTTTCCCGGAACAACGTGTTTTAAAAATTTTAAAACACGAAACAAATATAGCAACAATAAGGGTTTATTAAATGCATTTTTGTATCTTGAAGTGATACATTTATTTGTTTAACGTAAGGAATTACATTCCCAAACTGCTCAATGCGCAGGTTTTCTTTCACTGTTAAGGATGACTTCAGCATCGAATAATGCGGCCAAAGTGAAGCATGTGACGTTTCTTGCTGCAAATCAAATGAATTAAATATAAATGGAAATGAAAATAATCGCAGACTTACCTTCTCGTCTAAATAGGCAGGAATTACCTCTTCTGTTACCGAGAAGACCTTGTAATTTTCTCACCAAAATTTTAATAAACCTTCTCGTAAGCAGCTTTAGCTTTAGCTTCACGGGCAACACATTTTCTCGCAATAGATTCCCTTTCTTTACAATAATTCAGGAATTTGATTTGACTTTGACATTTTCGTTATTAAAATAAACAACATATCCATAGCGACTCGTGACCAACGTGGTTGATCAACAGAAAAAATTTTGAATGGCACTCTTGCGAAAACGCTTAAAGTATCTCGGGTGTCTATGCAACTCGACTGCGTCTCGTTGCATAACAACACCCTCGAACTTTAAGCTTGTGTTTTCGCACTCGTATCATTAATAACTATAAAAATTTGAAAAATTAATAATTAGCTAAATATAAAAAATAGGTGTTTTCTGGCCTGAGATTGTTCAGTTACCTAAAAATAACACACTCTAAAAAAGTCTCATTGAAATCTTACTTAATTTTCGAAAAATAGCACTTTTTAGATTTTGACAATTTCGAAAAACTCCATTTTCTAAATAAGTAAATATCACTTGGTATATATGATAGGGGCTAAATAGGTTTTTGGACAAAGAAAAATCATTGACGTAAAAAGATTTTTTGAAAAATTAAAAATATATCTTTTCCAATATTACGCCGACTTTTTGGCGGTTACTGTATATAATAGATTCAGCATTTGGATAGAATCAGTTAAATATCATTTGGTTCCTGTTTATTCTATCTATGCCTGATATTTCACTGATTTTTGTTTAATTATAGTGACTGAAAGGCCAAGAAGCATAAAGCACCAGCCATTACACTTCAAGGTAAAATGAGGTTTTCGATAATACATACGTACAAAGGTGTATTTTACTTAAAATCACAGAATAATCTTAAAATTATCTGCACCGGCAAAAACATCTGTCCGTGTTTTTGACCCACACCTGCTTAGAGCACACCTGCTCAGCAGAGAAACAAACCCTTGTATAAATTGAATAGCTGCGGTAGAAATTTTACATTGGAAAATTCGAGTGTGTCTATATCAATACAGATACCGGCACCGCACAGCACAATAAAGATAAAGGGGCGATTGGTGAATTTTCACGTTTCAAACCCCAACCTTAATACCACCATAATGTGACGCAATGATACTAGAATTCCTGACCGTAACTGGAAGTTATTATGAAGCCGCGTTAAATCTCACGGCAGCCAAACGCGTAGTTTTATTAAGCTTTACACAATACTCCGAATTTCAACATAGAACGCCGGATGAGCTAAGACAACTTCGAAATATTACCAATAAATTGACGTGGGCAACCCAATTTAAACCTATGAGTAAACGCAGTTAGTAGTCCCAGCCATAAATAAGACTGCTGTTCTATGATAATCGTAGCTGAAATTATAATTCATATAGTTTTTGTCTTCGTAACTTCGTAAGGTGAGGCGTAGCTATAGGCTAACGCCAAAATATGTGCAAGGTGGCCGTAACGACATTTTGACTCTAAGTGTATATTATTTTATAGAATCAGAGATCTTTATTTGCCAATTGCTGAGGACGCCTATGGATTTTACGTATACCTTTAGCTCAAAGAGTTGCCGATATATCCGCCTAAGATACATTACGAGTATTACTGAAAACTAATGTACAAACACTTAATTCATTTTATGTACTGTAAATTCGACCGTATATTTCAACATCATAAACTTAAAGGTTAAAGGTAAACGCATAATTTTGTGTCCGTTTAAAAACGCAAGTTTTTACGACATGTCGGTGCTTATTATCATACTGAGAAAGCTAATATTTTACTTGGCAATTTAGGACAGTGCTCCCTCTGTTGTCGGAGTATTTCGGCCTTTATCATGCGAATTTCCTCACAACTAAGCTTTTCTGCCAAATGGACGACTGCACAAGCTTTTATTATGGTATTTAACTACTAGAGCTCTCTTAACGCTGCATTAATTAAATTTTCTACAAAACAGTCCTCTCTGCAACGCTTTTCTGTCCTTTTACTTCCCTCGTCTGAAAGAAGTATTGTAATCACGAAAAAATCACCTTCCGAGACTTTTTCAAATCTTCACGTTTCAAGGTCTCTAGATGACGAAAAAGAGGTTTTCTCAATTTCGTCAGTCTGTCTGTCCGTCTGTCTGTCTGTCTGTCCGTCTGTCTGTCTGTCTGTCTGTCTGTCTGTCTGTCTGTTGGCAGTATAGATCAAAAACTATTTGTCGGAGGAAGACGATATTTTGATAGATGTTATATATCTACCTCGCATAAAACCGGTACAATTTCATACAAATATATACAGGGTGAGCACCTTAAAAAATAAAATTTTGTTTATTTTTGTGTTAAGTTTGAAATAAAAGGAAGTAATAACTTTCACATAGGTGAGGCCTTATATTTGCCGAAAATAAGACTCAACCGATGAAGGAAAATGTCACAAAAGATAAAAATGTTTCAACTATTACACCGCGCTCTTCATGAGACGTGCGCGCCGGACTTTTCCAGAAGAGACGCGGTAGCTCAGATGGTATTCTGCCGCACATACATCCTCTGCGGAGACTCAGCCAGGATCGAGCATTCTGCAGAGCCGCAGATGCGGCGGGTCCAAACTAGTGATGGGCATAATCGGATGATTTCAATAATCGGAATGTTCCATTTCGGAATGTTTATAAAATCGGAATATCATCCGATTATTTTACATTCCGTAAATGCAAGCAAGGGAAAACTAGCGAAACTACAACAAGCGGAAGGAAGATGAAGTGCGTCCAAATTTGCGATACGAGCACTCGCCGTCGCGCCGTAAGCCTTTATCTGCGTTGGCATCTATTGTTTGGGTTTGTAGGACCACAATTTATGAGTTTGAGTCGCACAGTGGGATGTGAGGAAATAAAATATTTTTTCAAATTATTACAGTAGTTACCTTAATAGACTTTCGGAAAATGGTAGTGATATTTTAAAGTTTAATGGCACATAAAGTACATAATAGATAGTATAAAACAATACATGAATTTGAAGTCTGTAAGGTGTACTATCTAATAATTAATCTACGAAATACCACTGCCATTAGTGCCAGCATATAGCAGTCAAGTGAGTCAACACAACATTCCGTATGCCGTTCAGTTCAAATTGGCATTTCGCTTTCTCATTTTGTATACCGAATAGTAAAATAATCGAATTCCGAAAAGTTCCAAAACGTTCCGAAATAATCGGAACCTTCCGATTTTTTGAACAATCGGAAACTTTCCGATTATTCATTCCGGATAGGCCCATCACTAGTCCAAACCCCAGCGGAATACTTTTTTTTCTAATTTGAAAATGTATTTAATTTATTAGAAGCGTGAAGATATTTGTACTCCTAACTTAATTTGATTTTTAAAATTATTTAGTGTCACAATGTCGACGAGGGAAGTTTTGCGTAAAGCCCTTTACAGATGTTTTGTTAAGCATTTGAAAGCTGGTGTTCGTATTTATCGGATCGTAAAAGGTTACTCTAATATATTGGAGAGCAAATAAAATTAAAGCGTCCTGTGAATTAAAAAGCTCCAAGTTCTTAATCAAAGGAAGTACGTCAAGGTAATAGGAAACACATATATACAAGCGACAGTAAAAAGAAAATCTACCAACATAACGCCGCCAGTTTTTTTTTAAATTTTTACACTCTGCTCTTTCAAGTTAACAGATTGTTAGATATTTTGTAAATGACTGAAGTTTAATTTCTTACCGTTTTGTACTTTTGATGAATTGCTTTCAGCATTTAGTAGATAGCTCAGTTGGTTTGTATTTCTCTCATAACCATCAACCAGAAGTTGTTTTGTACCTTGTTACGATTATGAATTCATTCAGCGCATACAATCGCAAGATTTGGAATATCGTAAGTGTAGTTTGCGAAGTAAGCGTGAAAATTGGCTGTTTGACTGCTCTACTTTAAGAATCAGAAGTTCGGAATACGCCTCATTGACTTTTCAAAAGAGCCTTGGAAGGTATTTCTACTCGTGGCACTTTTGATAAATTGGTTTTGTTTTGTATATTTTACTGCTGGGATCGGTGCTGCTATCGCTTTTTAATATTTGGCAGTACTATTTGTATTAAAGGAGAATTTTGTACTCTTCACTATCGATTGAGCTTAGATTTACATCAAATTTTTTTGAAATTAAATTAGTAATGACGGACTCATGATTCAAATGGATTAAGGTACAAGAAATAAATTTTAATTACTTAGAACGTGAGTATTAAGTTGTTAAATGCACTTCGCCAAGAACATTTAATTGCATATCAGATTAGCAACATGTTATAATCTAAATCTCAGGCCCATAAATGATTATTTATAGCAGTGTTGGCGTGAATTGATGAGACGCTAATCGAACTTTGTTCCTTAAATGATTGATTATCAGTTAAAGGCCGGTGCCGTTTACACTGATATATGAGATGCATCTACCTAATACGTCCTTCTGTCATTTAAGTAATGCTGATAGTTTCGTTTCCGCTTTAGCTGAAATAATTGATCTTATCTGTTATTTAAGAGTTTGCCAATAGTAATCAACAATTATGCAATGAAGTTTTTAGATTAAATATCACATTAACGAAATGGGGAACGGGGGGGGGGGGACGCCCAACCAGTTTTCCACAAAATTCTTCACTTGATAGAGAAGTTGAACGTGTCCTATTAGACTCCCCGTATACAGTATGGTGCAAATTAAATGAATAAATGCATTGTCCACCTTACAGAAAAATCCTGAAACTCGTCGGCTTTTAGTTTTAAACGCTATGTTCCGTCAGATTTTCTTTATATTCCTGATATCATCTGTGTGAGCGTGATCACGTCATCGAAGATTTTTTAAATAGAAATGTGTGTCATGCGATACGTCCTTTGAAAGGTATTTTATCTATCCATATATCCACATACCAATACGTTTAACTAATTGATTTTTGTATACTGTTAAAAAAATGTTTATAAAATTACAACATTAATAAAAAAGGCAAATATAAGTAAGAAACTAACATTTTATTCGCACTGTCACATTCTGTAACAAAATAATAGTTATTTGTATACCAAGGCCTGAAGTTTTACTTTTTTTAAAGTGCTCGCACTCGTTTGTAACTTACACATAAGTATATTAATTGTGCACTTATCCCACTTGTACAGTAAATAACTATTATAGGCTGAAAAATACTTTATATTATTGAGCCAAAGCATGCATGGAACATTATATTGTAGCAAAGTTACTAGAATTTTAAAAAAACACATTTTCTGAAAAAAACTGTTTCGGTTTGGAATTTGATTAAAACTCTAGGTTCATCTATCTCCTACAGGTTGACTTACAACTATGTTTATATACGATCTTAAATTATAGCAACAAAAAAAAGCTTTTACTACCCTTGCGCAAACGAATCTTATTCTATAAAATACTATAAAATCGGTGGTCTCTTTGTTTGTACGTATGTAACTATGTTTGTTCGCTATCTCCTCCGAAGATACTGGACCGATTAAATTGTATGATAGTTTAAAATTGCTAATTTTTAGACTTAGATCATAGGCTGCTTTTATTTAAAAAAAGTACGAAAAAGTAAAGTTTTAATTACATAGTGTAATTAGCGAAGCTAAGCGTAGCTGGAGTGATTCGCTATATACCATTGTAGCAGCGCCTTATTCAACGAAGCATCTTTGGTTCAGTGGTAGAATGCTCGTCTGCCACGCGAGAGGCCCGGGTTCGATTCCCAGCCGATGCATCCTTTTTTAAATTTATATTAATTAATCTTTCTTAAATTAGCGAAGCGAAGCGCAGCTTGGGTGATTCACTAGTAATAATGTCATTAGTCATTACCAACTGTGGTTCAAATATACTATTTTTTAAAATCCTAAGTAAAGAAATCTAAAATCGTCATTAAAATACGAGAAATCGACAGTGACGTCATCCATTGTTTTACGACGTTTATAAGAGTTGATTAAAAAAGTAAATTTTACGTTAAAAAAATCTGCAAAAAGGGCTTTACTCAAAACTTTCCTCGCAGTGGAGGTTGTAACACAAAATTGATCAAAGCTGTATTTTCGATAAACATATATTCCTTTAGAAAAATGACGGTTAAGCGTAATGTGTTAATATTGTTGACATAATATTATATCTTGAGTAACTCAGAATTGGGGGCGGATGGGACAACCGAGTAACCAGAAAATTTCCAGATGGGCACGGGCCCAGCGGTCCGCTTTCTGCAAGCAAAATCAATTGCCAAGACGGCATTTTGAGCTAGTTTATAGTTTTATTAGGATACTTTCATAAAGACAACAAGTGAGCGTTGTGACACTAAATAATTGTAAAAATGGAAGTAAACTGTTGTTAAAATATCTTCACGTTTCTAATAATACTAAATTCATTTTTTAAACAAAAATATATTATCCTTAATAAGATTCGAACTAGTGCCTGCGAACAAGCCCGAACATTGGATTCCTTTGTTCACACGTTTGACTGCGCCACTCCCGCGCTGGAAATTCTTGCCATCCAGGTCTATTTAACGTAAGGCACTTATTCGTTGTTTCTTTTTGTCGCGTAGAACAGTTATTCTGTATTTATTGATTCCCATTTTTGGCAAGGATAAAGCCAGCACTATGTACAAAGTAGTACTTTTATGTATCCCTCAGTTCAAGCAAAAATAAACAAAATTTTATTTTTTAAGGTGCTCACCCTATATATGTTTGTATGAAATTGTACCGGTTTCATGCGAGGTAGATACATAGGGTGTCCCAAATAGAATGGGACACAGATTCGTCATAGATTCCTTACGTTATAATAAATCGATTAAACTTAATATACCTTCGTAGAAAGTCTCTTCAGTAAGAAGTTATAGGGTCTTAAAGTTCAATTTTTTATTTTGAATTTTTTTGTTAATTTTTACAAATGTAGAGATATAGATTTGAATTTTGGTATACATACTTACTATTATATACTGCACTATCAAGAAGTATTTTCATAAGTCAGACTTGACTGTAAGAAGCACTTTACCTATCTTTGAAATTTTTTTTAACTCTAACTTCGTTATCTGTAACATTTTTTTTTAAATTTTAGGTTACCGCCAAAAGCAACTGTTTACCTTAAAATGCCCATCAAAAGTTTTCGGTTGTCATAATACGTGCAATTATCAAGGAGCCATGATCACAAAAACAATGATCATATAGTTAAAAAAATGATAAATCAATTAAAGACATTAGTGACATAAGAATTTGTTCTTTCATGTTTAAGAAAATGACGAGTAGCGCGTGAACTGTGATCGAGACCGGACGTGTGTCCTTGGAGCTATCAAGTGAACTTAGCTGTATTCTTATCTTAACATTCTCAGCGAGTGTATAATTTATTATTTTATATGGTTTTCATATAAACTTTAATAACTTATAAATTAAATAAGTCAAATCAACAGCTGGGCCCATCGGAAAGGTGCCGCGATAAATAACAATGACCAAAGATAATAATAAACGTGGTGACAGTGAACTATCTCCGCCAGCAGACTATAGTAAAAGATACCTGCTTGACACTGGCGCACTAATCAAAATCAATAAATATTATGTACCGCTAACGCTTCGCAACTAATTCAACAAGGATGTAATGCAGCACCAGTGACAGCGACGCCCATGTACATCCAAGAAGGAGCCGCGTCACAAGAAAAAAAAAGACAAAGTTCGACCAATATATCTACATGAAGGTGACAACTACCAAAAAGTAACTGAAGATATTAGGAGTCTGGTAACCGACGAATTTACGACAGCATGCAAAGGTAACTTTTTACGAATACATTTAAGTAACACGGATGATTATCGCAAACTGACTAAATTCTATGACACAAATAATTTTAAATACCATACATTCCGTAACCCTGAAGATAACGCAAATAAACTAGTAGTCGTGATTCGTAGCGTACTCGCTTTAATAACAAAAGACGAAATACTGACAGAATTAAAAAGACAAAAATATCCAGTAACTAAAGTCTCTAGCCTATATAACAAAGACAAATTAAGGATACCGATTTGTGCACTCAAACTGGAAAAGTCAGACAATACAAACAAAATTTTCAAACTCTCCAAATTTATGCATTGCGTAGTACTAGTTGAACCTAGGAAACTGTCTCAAGACATTGACCAGTGCAAACGATGTCAACGTTATGGGCATACACTCTACTACTGCAAACTGGAACCACGCTGCGTTAAATGCTTAGGCACACACCTATATGTGGACTGTCCCAAAAAGCCAAACTATAAACCGAAATGCTTAAACTGTGGCGGAGAGCACCCAGCCAACTACAGAGGCTGCAAACATTTTAAACAATTACAAAACAGACAAATGACTACTAACACTTCAACAAGACAGATTAGGACTAACATGAAATCATCATTGGTTGATGGAAGAAGGACTTACTCCAATGTAGCACAACACATGAATACTAACTCATCCACAGACTTATGAGATACAACTGATATAGTGGCGAAGAGTATTAAAGCAATAGTTGATATTGTCAAACCACATATAAATAAATTAGTACCACTTATCATATCACTGCTTACAGGCGCATCAAATGGCGACTAATAAACAAAAAAGCCTTCTATCAACACAAATTATATTTAATAATTTAACATTAATGAACTGGAGCGCCGATGGCATCAAGCGTCAGCGTGCTACATTTATTGCTTTCCTAGCGAAACATGACGTAGATATAGCTTGTGTATCAGAAACTCATTTAACAAATACTGAAAAATTTGAAATACCTCGGTATAATATTTTTAGAAAAGATAGAACTGCTCTGATAGCGTCGGGAGGCGTTGCAATAATAGCAAAACGTAAACTAGAAATCCACGAAATAGACCTAGAAAATCTTAATAATCTAGAAGCCGTAGCAGTTTCAATCAAAACTAAAACATAATTCGAAAATCAAAGTAGCCTGCAGTTATAAACAACCAAACAGAAGAATCGATGAAAATGATCTCTTAGTTATTTTCAACGACAACCAGCCGACAATGGCCATTGGAGATATTAATTGTAAAAACACCTTCTGGGGTTGTAGAGTCAGGAACCCAAATGGTTTACTGTTAAACAATTATATTACATCTCATGCGATTCAAATAGCAGCTCCTCACCAATATACATATCAGCAATACAGAACAGATCGACTTTCAGATATTCTGGATATAGTTCTTCTTAAAAATTTTACAAAACCTATTTATCAAAATGTAATAACAAAACTGGATTCCGAACATTTGCCCATCTTAATGTCATTCAATATTATTCCGCAGCAAGAAGCTCCATTACCAAAACTTATCAATGGTAAAATTGACTGGGATACCTTTCAGAAAGTATTAAATGACAACATTAAATGTCCTAGCAAAATTTTAACAACACAGCAAATCGATGAAGAAATAAAAAATCTTCTACAAGCAATAAAAGAATCTATAGCAGCAGCCACGATAAATAGCAAGAAAAGAAGACCAAATCACTACATGTATCCACCCCCAGAAATAATGCAACTAATAAAAGAAAAGCATAAAATTAGACGAATGTGGCAAAATACCCACCAACAACAATACAAAATACAATTAAACCAACTAATCCGCAGAGTAAGAAGTGAACTAGATGAATACAGAATTCAGTCCTACCAAAATTATATCAAAGAGCTAGAACCCGGCGACCCCACAATGTGGAGGGCTACTAAGAGAATTTTGTGGCAGCCACAAGTAATTGGACCACTACAACAGGGGAACATAACCATAACGAGCGATGAAGATACATGCAATGAATTTGCGGAACATTTTGAGACTGTTTTCTCATTAACACATAACAATGGAAATGCATTTGATGATGAAGTGAGACAATATCTACAACAACATGAGCCTAACCTATTTGATGAAATCAAACCAACATCGCCACGCGAAATTAAGAAACTAGCAATGAACTTTAAGGCGAGAAAGGCACCAGGATACGATGTTATCCCAAATAGTGTAATTAAAAACCTCTCAACGAAAGGATATGCTTACTTAGCATCAGTGTTTAATGCCTGTCTGCGAACTGGGTACTTTCCTGCCGCCTGGAAATACGCACAAATATTAGTATTTCATAAACCTGGCAAAAATAAGCATGTCCCATCAAGCTATAGACCAATCAGCTTGCTCCCATAATTGTCAAAATTGTTGGAACAAATCATAAGTAGGCACTTACTTCAGAACCTACAACGAAATAACACAATTCCTCCATTTCAATTTGGATTTAGATCACAGCATTCTACCACACATCAATTACAGCGAATTGTGGAATTCATAGAAAGAGGTTATGAAAACAAAGGTTATACCACTGGAGCATTCTTAGATATTGCCCAGGCATTTGACAAGGTCTGGACGGAAGGCTTACTATTCAAATTGCAACACATAGATATCCCTGATTACCTGATAAGTATTATACGTTCATTTCTCACACAGCGCACCTTTTCCGTAAGAGTCAACTCCGCATTTTTAACAACCAGATTTATCCATGCGGTTGGGCCACAGGGATCCGTACTGGGACCACTATTATTCAACATATTGTTCATGATATTCCTCAGTTAGACAATACAGCAATTGCTATGTACGCCGATGACACGTCACTACTCACTCAGAGCAATGACCTACCAGAAGCCGCAAATGAATTAAAAGACAGCGTAAATACAATCTCCAACTAGATGGACAAATGGCATATAACGCTTAACCCATCAAAATGACAAACTAAAGTATTTAGTCTTCGCCGCCTTGCAGATCCAGCTAATATTGTTATAAACAATGAAGAAATACCATGGAACACACGGGATAGTGCGATTAAATACCTTGGCATTTACCTAGACCGACAATTCACTCGGGGATTTCATATAAATCGTAAATTAAATGAAAGCTATGCTAGAATTGCTCTGCTATATCCATTAATAAATAGGAAAAGCTCACTGCAAATAGAATGCGCCATACTCATCTATAAAGCTATCATTCGACCAGTAGCAATGTATGCATGCTGCATATGGGGATCAGCTTCATCAACAGGAAAAACAGGAAAATCCAGGTCCTGCAAAATAAAGTATTACGAATAGCCACGAACTCACCATGGTATGTAAGAAACCAACAACTACACACCGAACTAAACATTCTAACCATCGAGCAGTTCATCAGGAATACAGCAAGAATATTTTTCGAAAATATAAACAAATGTGCGGGAGCAACTCATTACAACCTAGGAGCAAAGAATATACATCAGCGCCTAAAACGTAAACTGACCCAGGATCTTCTTTCAACTGATAGCAGTGATAGTGAATGAATAAAACAGTGGTGCAATACAATATTAAAACAATAAAAATAGTGAACGGGTTAGCCATTAAGGTAATCCCGATATGTCAATAGTGTTAAATGTAAACTAAGCTAACTAAACCATGAATAGCACTAGCTTGCTGAACTGGTTCAATACTAATTAAAAAAAAAAGAAAATGACGCTACATAACGAATTCTCCAATGCTGAAAGGTTCGTCATGTCGGAGCATTTTCGTAAGCCCAAAAAACAAAAAAATTATGTCACCAACGTCATTAATTGATTTCTTGTTGTTGTTTATTAGATTACAATCATTACTCATTGTTTTTGTGATCATGGCTACTTGATAATTTCACATCTTAATGACTACCAAAAACCTTTGATGGGCATTTTAAGGTAAACGGTTGCTTTTAGGCGTAAGTACATTATTTTTGTGCTTTCTAATTCTCTTTCAGGTAATAACCTAAAATTTAAAAAAAGTTACAGATAACGAAGTTAAAGCTAAAAAAAGTTTTGAAAGATAGATAAAGTAACCCTTAAAATCGATATCTCTACATTTGTGGAAATTAACAAAAAAATAAAAACTAAAAAATTGAACTTCAAGGCCCTATAACTTCTTGCTGAAGGGACTTTGTACTAAGGTATATTGGGTTTAATCGATTTATTATAACGTAAGGAATCTATGACTAATCGGTGTCCCATTCTTTTTGGGACACCCTGTATAATATGTACGCAAAATATCGCCTTCCTCCGACAACTAGTTTTTGAGATATACTACAAACAGACGGAATTGATAAAACCTGTTTTGCGTCATCTAGAGACCCTGAAACGTGAAGATCTGGAGAAATCTCGGAAGGTGATTTTTTCGCGATTACAACTTCCTTCGTCTTTCAGACGAGGGAAGTAAAAACATAGTGTGCACCTCGGTACCAAAGTTCCTATTTATCTGTGATGTGGTAAATCCAAATTCATGATAAAAAGTTAACTTCAGTGCCTCGGCATACAAATAACTATTTATGCCATAATTTCGAAACGTTCAGTAATATAAAAAATCAAGTGATGTGTCATGTTGTTCCTCAGGTTAAAAGAAACTGTATTACATAAGATTTAAAAGTTTCTTATTTACAAAAATGTAGCATGCCGTCAGCTTCTTGAAACTAAATAGTATTAAATTAAATTCGGAAAACTACACTTATTTACCCATTCAACTGAAATTCGTAGAAAGAGAGCGAATGCAATAAAGTTGGAATAAATACACACTCAAACAGATCTACAATTACAAATAAAACAACAATTTCCAAACTATATAAGAAAAGTGTTAAACATGCTAAATATCTCAAGCATCCCAGTTGAAGACAGAAAGTAAAATTAGTACATGTAATACTTATTTTTGGAAATACATTGTAGAAAAATGCATAAGGAAAGAATATCTTCATATTGAGAGATAACGCAGGTGTACACAAGGCGTAAAGCAATTTCTAATATTACGGAAGTATTATGCAAACAATTATTATTACAACCGAATCCCTAAAATGATGAACGTTGTATCTGAAAGTTTTCCCGATATTATGTTAGAAGAGATGAAATCTGCGCTTGAAAAATGTAAAATATACGATAAAGATGAAATAATACCGATCAAAATCGTCAAAGAATGAGATTATATATTGTGAGGTGCAAGTAGCACTCGACAAACGCTTGGAGAAAGAAAAATTTCAGTATATTACGTTACAACTCTCAATGTTACCCGCTGTTTTTGTAGTGCTCGATAACGATAACTTTAAGGTTTTTTGTCCCCCTAAAACCCTTGAAGCATCAGTGTGAAATTGTGGACTTGGAATCATGCTACTGCAACCATAAATCTCAAAACTAGTACCAAAAAAAAAAAAGCAAAAGAGGTGCCAGACAAAAAGACACTACGTCACCAATACTGTTTAAGCAGTCTTGGAATACGCATTTAAATGTATTGGGAAAATAGAGTAAGAAGTAAAGCTTAGTCATCTGAGTTTTGCGGACGACATAGTTTTAACAGCAAATAACCTGAAGGAATCCAAGGAAATGCTACATGAAATACAGCAAGCAACTCAGAAAGTTGATCTGTAAAACACTAAAACAAAACAAACATAATGACGAACTTAGTACTGAGTGAATGCGTGAAAACTAAGAACATCTAAATCGAAGTTGTCCAGAAGTATGTTTATCTGGGCAATGAAATTAGAGTAAGCAGAGGTAGCCAAACATGTGAACTTTTTGGAAGAATATCCATGGGTTTGACGGCATATGGAAAGTTGAAGGATGAGCCGAATCCCTATTAACATGAAAAGGGAAGTCTTTAACCAATGCGTCTCCCTAAACTCACGTATGGCACGGAAATAATTACCCTTACGCAAACATCAGCGAAAAAACTGCAAACGACATAACGCAAAATATTCTACATGATTTTAAGTGACAGAATCAGGAACGAAGGGATGAAAAGAATAATCGGCGTAAAGGATATTATAGAACGACTGACAATAGCTAAGTGAAACTGGGCAGGCCACGTAGCCAGATTAAAAAACAATACGTGGACGAAGAAAATTCTTTAATGCCCAAAGCCGATAAACGAAGTTAAGGGCGACCACCAACTAGATGGACAGGCGATCTCAAACTGGCTCAAGACAGAAGTAACTGGAAACGTTATGAGGAGGCCTATGTTCAGCAATGGACAGAAAGAGACTGCGTGATGATGATGATGATGATGTAATCGTAGGTTATAACAGTGCAGTAGCAATATTGTTATAGGCAAAGAAAGAAGGCATCGCTAAGCTGGAGAATTATGAGCACCAAGATCTATAAGTTGTTTATGAAGGTGATAACAAAGCGAATTACAAATGTATTTATAGGCAATGTGGAATTTTATAGAAAAAAAGAGCGAATATAAGATGCATATTGCATTTGCATTCGTAGATTCCCAAATCACTGGTCAAATGTCGAATAGATTTTAGCAATAATCGAGTTATTAAACAAATTTATAAAAACACTACTAACGGAAATATCAAAGAATTTAAAATCAAGCAAGAAGTAAGACGAACCGACAAAACATCAACTGTTCAGACTGACTTTGGAAATTAGATTGTGAGGAGCTAGACACAAGTAACTGCAGTTACTTAAATCATCTACGACTTTCATATTGTTCCTATTGGGCCAAATTTTAATCAACAAAAAGTAATACTAAAGCAGCGTATTAATGAAACATTTGAAAAAATCTGTCAAAAACTGAGATATTAACAGACATTGACAACAATGCGATTGAGCAAACTCAATAGTCTCAATAGAGCAAACTTGATATTCACTTGTACTTAGCTTAAGAATAGGGCTTGATAACCATCTTTCGGCAGACTCGGTGTCATTTGTAGAAGTTAACTGACTGCATATCAACTTAAAGAGGACATCTTCAAAGCATGTGGACCCCCTGTTCCTACATACGTTACAAAAATCGTGACTGTAAGTCTTAGCAAACATGGTACGAACGTCCGAAAAAGTGGTGAGTGAGTCAATAGTGGATCATGCTGAAGATTTTACTGAGGGAGGGAAGATAAAAACGAATGGATTCGGTAAAAGATTAAGTATTTTGCAGTAATAGACCTGGATGATGAGTTGATCACATTACAAGAAATACCTGTACTTGTATTAATTTTGAATTTGAGACTCTCAAAAACTCGTGCACTGATAAACCTCTAGAAGGAAAGATCAAGGACGAAAAAATAGGAAAAATGGAGATATAATAAAGAACCTTACATCTAGCAGCGGACAAAGCAGGACTGATAATGATGTTGATGAGCAGAATGAAAAAAATCTGTAAAAGGCTTTACTCAGAACTTCCCTCGTCGACATTGTGACAATAAATAATTTTAAAAATCAAATTAAGTTAGAAGTAAAAATTACTTCACGTTTCTAATAAATTAAATAAATTTTCAAATATAAAAAACCTTACCGGTGGTCGAATTCGAAAGGCAGGCAGACCGCGTGTGCAGCCCACAACGTTTTGTGGGGACTAGACAATTTCTACCTGCGCCACGAAGCACCGATCTCTCTAATTCCTGCGTCGCAGCTATATTTAGTAACGCGCTAATTTGTGTCTTGTTTTTGTATCGTCAAACAATTATTCTGTATCTATTGGCTCCCATTGTTGGTAAGAATAAAGCCAGCACTATGTACAAATTATTACTTGTATCTATTACTAAGTCGAATGAAAAATAAACAACATTTTATTTTTTAAGGTGCTCACCCTGTATATATTTGTCTGAAATTTTCCCGGTTTAATTCCAGGTATATATATATAATGTGTATGCAAAATATCGTTTTCCTCCGACAAATATTTTTTGAGTTATACCGCCAACAGACAGACGAAAATGAGAAAACCTGTTTCTCGTCATCTAGGGCAGGGTTGTCCAACTTCAAGGGACCCAAGGGCCACTGTAAAAAATTTGATGGTTACGAGGGCCGCATCTTAAAATGTGTCGTATCCGACTTTGTGAGTCATTTGTAATAAATATAAAACGTGTATATTTTAATACTAATTTTTATTTATTCAAGAAGCTTAGGTTACATTACAAAAAGAATTGAAACATAAAAGAGATATACTGTATGTTCCCTGAGGTAACCGACAAATTTACACCGTATGTTCTAGAAGTGATTCTAAACCAAAAAAAATCCTATTCACTTTAACTTAATTTCTTTCCGTCCTTGCGATACTGACAAAAGAAAAAAAATTACGTATAGAGATGTGACGTTTCACCCCCTTACTAAGGGTGTCAAAGATTTACCCTTCGGGTTAAACTCAAATCGTAGAAATACGTTCACTCAAATATATATTCGATTAGGTAAAACACCAGATAATTACCAAAACAAATATAATGTTTTTAGCTAGTTACAATTATTAATTAAAAATAAATCTGAGTTGTACATTATTTAAAATTAATATGTTTTTCTGGAACGGTGTCTGGTTTTGTGGGTCGAGCTGCAACCCAATGCACCGGCGAGTGTTGCGGGTCCCTATTGGTGGTCCGCCGGTACTCACGCCGATTCTTCGGGAAATGAGCTGGGTGAGTCTTTTGTTCCTGCAAACTTGACCTTCCACTCAGCAGTAATTTTAAGCTGTAATTTTCCGGTGAATTTAGCGATTTTAAGTGTTACCTGGGGCGGGCGTTAGTGCCTTAATCCTGGTGCAGAGGTTGCCGGTACCTTCGGCGTCGTTCTTGGAGCGAACGCGGTGTCAACTCCTGCAGATGGAATTTATTCGCCTTAACCCGGAAAATTATGTTGACATTCCCCCGGTAGGGGATTTGCGGGCTGCGGAATCGAACGCCTTTTAATTACCAAAAAGGGGCCCTGCATGTAAGTTTATGGCGGCTACAGGACTCTAGCCACTCACAAGCGGGGTAGAGGCTGCTATTTCTACAGGTTACAGGTTTAATTATTAGTAAAATGAGGTTATGAGGAGTATTTCATCTCTCGGGGGGCCGGGATTTGCGTTTAACAATTAGGCGGTCGAAAATGGCTTTTAAGCAGTAAGCCAGAGACAGAGTTAAAGCCTCAAGAATTCGATTTTCCAACAAAGTTCAACAATCAAGGTAAAATTGAATTCTAGCGGTCTTGCTCTAGCGGAAAATTTGAACTTCTCGGGCTAACAGTACAACACGTCATCTCTCTTGAAGCCTGGTCTGGTAAGGGTTGGAGGCCTACTCCGTTAGACAGTTTAGCGTGTCAGACCGGAGAGCCCAGGTAGAAAAGGAGAGGACAGGATCAGGACTGGTGGACTCAAAGGGGAATTAGATCCGCGGGCCGCATGCGGCCCGCGGGCCGCATGTTGGACAGCCCTGATCTAGGGGACGAAAATGAGAAAACCTATTTCTCGTCATCTAGGGACCCTGAAACGTGAAGATCTGAAGAAATCTCGGAGGGTGATTTTTTCGTGATTACAATACTTTCTTCGTCTTTTAGACGAGGGAAGTAAAAATGTAACCCTTCTGACTGGTGTTAATTTGCTGCCCGTGTTAATTGCCTAATTTTGAAATAAACTTTGTCAGTTGCCAATATACAAAATTTAAGCCTCAGAAACAAATACGAATATATTCGTTTTCTTTATACTCGTGAAATGAATATGTCTATTAATAGACTATTCAGTACAAAAAGTAACAGCTTGAATTTAACATGTTAGTCGAAAACTCTCAGAAAGCTTTTTTGTCAGTTAAATAGACCATCTAACCTACATGCATTATTATCAGTGAAACATGTGCACAAAATACAGGATATGCGATATAACTTTCGACGAGCAATTCGCTCGACTGCACACAGCGGTGAAATATTGGTGGTCTAATTTCCACGATTCTACTGTAAACGCGAAAGCAATGAAAATAGCACCGAGTTCCAGCCATCCAATTAGTGCGGCCTGTTTTCAGGCTTAACAATTTGTCCTTCATATAACAAATGACAATATAATTAGAACACTCGCGGAGATTCGGAATTGCAGATGCAAAAACGTATTATTAATCCTCTGCAGGAATTCGATTCACGTATCAGTGAAAATATCTTCGGCGGACTTACAGCGAAATCCTCTCCCAAAGCTTCGTTTAAGCTTTTAAGAGCTTCAGTGTCTGCGCGAGCCTCAATTGCGTAGCACAATACGTTTTCATGGTTGGTTAAACCCTGATTGAAAAGTCCAGCCCACCATGCTGGCATGTTTTGGGAAAGAAAGGAAAGGATTGAAAGGGTTTTTGTGCTGCATGGAAACGAAATGCTGCTGAATTTTTTATCGAAAGTCATTGCAAATCATTTCTAATACAGCTGTAGAAACTGCTGTCAGGGGCGAAACGGGTCGTTCGTGGTTCCAGCATTTTGGGGGCAATAAAGAAATTACACAAATAACCGAATGTGACAGCATATGCTAAATTACACGACGAATGAATGAAAAACGAGGTAATTATCACTGTTGCCTCTACTGAGCTTCGCAATAAAGCCTGGCCTTTTCAGGATGTGGAGTTTACAAATTCCTGAACAACGCCAAAATTCATTTTAAAAGCTCTCTAATTAAATTAACTCGTGCAAATTGGATGCAATAAAAATAGATATTAATGAATTGCTGTTTTAAAAATCGTAACGGCCGAAAATTAAAAAGTTAATTGAATTAATAAAATTTGATAAACAAATCATATGAAAATAACAAAAATATATATTCAAGTTTTATGGAATTTCATACTTTTGCTCACTTTATAAGTTTAATTACTTTATCTTATGAAAATCTTCATATATTTATAATACGTACTGTAAAAACACCTTGCATATTTTTTAAATTTTTAGTATTCCTTGAAAATGTAATTCTAATTGTATCACATGAGCATCGCCATATGTTACGAATAAAAACAGCTTTACTACCAGTGCTCGAGTCAGCTCAGTGGAAGAGCGATGTGTTTTTAGCTGTAAGACATGATCGTTCGCGGTGGTTAAAAATAAATTGTAGCTTAAAGATACCTCGACTAATTTGGGTATTTGTTAGGCGCCATCTGTTGTGCTTGCTAGAAGCTTATGCGCGACGGTCTCCAACATTAAAATCACAAACGACAATATCAAGATAGCACAAATACATTTATTTCCTATCGTAGCGACTGGCTGAAATCGCAGCAAATAATTTTAATATTCGTGACGCTACGTTGCGCTATACCAAGAAAATACGTCACATTTTAATATTATTTGTGTATGTATACTGGGGTTTAATTTATGACACATGTTAGTCATTTGTTATAAAATATCTATCTTTAATTATAACCATTTATCGTTATGTAGAAAATATAATATCTTACCGTAAACTAATTTCAAAGTACAACGAAACGATTATTAAGAACTGCAGATTGTTCGTTAGATATAATAGTAGATTATATTATAAGTGAGAGAAATGCATCATTATTTGCGAGTGAAAATTTTGAATCGCGAGTGTCCCAGCACGAGCGATACAATTTCTCACGAGCTTTTAATGGCATTTCGCTCACGTGTGATATACGACGTTTTATCTTACAGTAGCAATTCGTATGCTTAAACAGTTTGAGCCATCAGAATATGTCGCAAAACAGACAATAGATAGTTACAGTAGCAGCTATTACCATACATTATACAACTGTTTTCAGTGACTAAAATGAAGTTTTATTCACTAGTGAGTATAAAATACATTATACAACTGTTTTCAGTGACTAAAATTAAGTTTTACTCACTAGTGAGTATAAAAATATTTTATACTCACCAGTGAATAAAACTTCATTTTAGTCACTGAAAACAGTTGTATAATGTATGGTAATAGCTGCTACTGTAAGATAAAATAATTTTGTAACGTTCACAGTAACTATTCTGCGCATAATAGAATATAGAAAAGTGAGTTACAAAAATGTGCAATTATTTTGTTGTGTGTCTTAATGAATATGGCCCAAAAAAAATAAGCATACAACAGCAAAATAATTTCAAATGTAAGAACGAAATAGTGTATGTTATAGATATTAACGATACAAGTTTGATTATGAGCATCTTAATGACACGAGTTTGATTGCCAAAATGTGAGCCGAGTTTTGCGACAATCAAACTATATCGTCTGGGCATACTATAAGAACTCAAACCGCATTAAAACAATGTAAATAAATTCTAAGTAAAAAATTCCTTTACGATTAAAGTAATAAATATTAATTTTTATAGCCTAATAATATATCAATCTTATGTTATTTCTAACAGAAGCTTATATCCACAAATACTACACTACAGCTACATATGATATTGTTTTGTTTTAAAATAAACATTGTAGCATAATTTTTGTTGCTGGGCCACTTCAATTTTTGAGCAGTTATATAACATAGTGTAATCGAAAGGTCACATCCTGTAGCAGATCCCCTTTAATACCTTCATAAATTAGATAGTTTAGACAATGTTGGCAGTTTGTATAATACCTTATACCTGACGATACAGCTGATTGTAGAGCGTATATAATTTTCTCGACGTTCTATAGCTCAATAACTTTGTTTCGTTTGATAAACGAAGTCATACAATTAACACGATTGCATTACATGCAACTATTACATGTAAATATACAGTTACGCATGTTCTGCAAATAACTGGCAATACTTACATAATAGTATAACCCCACTTATGGGAGCATGATTTGATTAAACAAAAAAAAATCGTTATTTTTAATTTGCCCGACTTAGTATACGTTTATATTAAATTATATCTGACAACATTCAATAGAATTGATAAAACAGCCAGCTAAGACGACACGCGTTAAGAGGAAATTTTATTTTACTATTGATTATTCAAGTAACCACAAAAACTTAATATAATATGTTTCGCAGATATAATGTAGTATAATTTTCAAGGGGTGAGTAATTGGAGTTTTCTGTATTACAGCTTGACTATTTTATTACAAATCAAATAAAAAAAAAAGAAATCCTACAGTTTGGTGCGCTATCCTTATTAGCCTTTCTCAAACAATAAAAAAAATCTAATTTCAGAAAGATTTCAGAAAGATCTACATACGGTTTAATCTTAAGTACGTAGATCTTCTTGAAATTGTGTATACGGTTATAATTTTTAATTCTGAACAGCTTTTCATAGTAAAATTTTGCATCATGAACAAAAAGGGTAGTTTGCCTGAAAAGAAAATAGTGTTCGCTTCACTGTCAAGGCCGACTTGGTTTTGAAAATTGAAAATATTCTTAAAATTCCTTTCAAACCAAGCAGGACTTAATCCCACAATCTTAAAATAAATTTCAAACATTTTTAGCCTGTCGCACCTTTTATAACATCAATCCTGGGACACACTGTGTGTATTTCATATTTTTGAAGGGAGTTTTGAAATCGTTGACGGTAGTACGCTCTTTTTTCATTTCTAACTGCGGAGGTGGTCAAGTTACGTAACTGTTTATAGTATTCCCAGTGCTCTGGTAACCTTGTTGACTTAAATTTACGTAGTGCCTTATCCCTGCTAGACATCATGTTCCTTAACCCATCAGTAAGCCATGGTGCCAAGGGTTTTGTAAACTTAGACGTTACAAAAGGTGCATGCAAGTTAAAAAGGGTGGTTAAGTTGTCAGTCAGCATGTCAACCTTCTCATCCACAGTATTAAGATCGTAGATGTTTCGCCACGGCATTGAACGCAAGTGATCGTAAAAGAGTTTATAGTTAAACCCTCTAAAATTTCTGTAAGTACGAAAAGTAGGAATAGTTCTCTGAATATTAACATTTAACTTGCAATAAACCAAATCATGATCGGATAAGTGAGTACTAATAACACCAGAATCAATCACAACCTCAGAGGCCGGAACTATAATAAAATCGAGCAGAGTAGCAGTAGTTAAGGTAATTCGAGTAGGTTCATTGATAAGCTGCTTCAATCCCATACCTTCTATTAATGGGATAAAATCACCGGCTAACCGACTTTTAAAATCTAATAAATCTATATTAAAATCACCAAAACAAAACAAGTGATCGGTTATGGAAATGATTTCAGATAACGTATTTTCGAAATTATTTATAAATTGTACATGATGATTTATAGGTCCGGGAGGGTTGTAAATAACTCCAAAAATGTAATTTGTTTTCTTACCCACTAATACTTTAATCCAGAGCTGTTCAATTGCGTTGTTAGACCGAATGATAGCGTACGTCAGCTCGGATCTAATATATAAGCCAACTCCACCACCTCTTGTTGAACGATCATTCCGTATAAATGTGTAACCATCGAAGGCAATTAATTCGGATGGCACTGTATCATTCAGCCACGTTTCAGTGACGGTTACTAGATCATAGTTAGTAGCGATAATCTCGTTTTTAAAGTCTGAAATTTTTGCAGTCAGTGATCTAACATTAAGATGCGCACACTTAAACAATGACATAAGCCCAAAACTAAAAATTTAGTAATTCTTAACAATAAATTAAATCAGCAAAACTTGCTATATACGATAATAAAAATTAAATCTATATTTATTCAAACATAAATAACTAACCAAAAATTGCAATAATATACAATTCCTTGAATGTTGTTCTTCGTTGAACGGTTTAGTTTTTGTAAGAACTGACCGTAAAGTATTCATCGTTTTGAATACCGTCCTAACATTGAATCTATTTCCAATTCGTCTAATTTTGTCAGATATGCCTGGAATATATGGTATAGTAAGAGTATTATATTTTTGAGTGTCATTCCTTTGTATGTGTGTGGCATTGCTTCGTGTATTGAAAATGTTCCGAACAAGAGTCTCTGGATAGCCATTATCTTGTAAAACATTAATAATAAATGCTTTCTCTTTTTTGAAAATTGTATCATTAGAGCAAACAATTTTGGCTCTGTCGTAAAGACTTTTTACAACGCCTGTCTTTATGTTTTTGTGATGGTTAGAATTAAAATGTAAGTACCTATTAGTATTGGTTTTCTTACGGTATACTGATGTTTCAAAAGTATTTATTGTGCGTGTGATTAGTGTATCAAGAAAGGGTAACTGATTGTTTTGCTCTGTTTCTAATGTGAATTTGATGGAGGTTTCTTTACTGTTAATATGTTCAAGAAATTTGTCCACCTCATCCATATCATGAGGCCAAATTGCAAAAACATCATCGACATATCTCCACCAAACTACTGGTTTGTTGGTGTACGTGTAGACATGTTGATGTTCAAAGTCTTCCATAAAAATGTTACTAACAATGGGAGATAAAGGTGAACCCATTGCCATCCCGAAATCTTGTTGGTAAAATTCATTGTTTAGTTGAAAGTATGTCGTTTTAATGCATAGTGTTAAAAGTTCCATAATGGTACCAACGTTTAATGTTGTTCGTGTATGTAATGTGTTATCGTTTTGTAGCCTATGTTTAATGATGTTGAGTGTTTTGTCTACTGGAACATTAGTGAAGAGACTAACTACATCGAAACTAACCATTAAGTGTTGTGTGTTTATGTTTGCTTCTTTAAGTTTTTCAAGGAAATGGGGCGTGTTCTTTATATACGTGTCTGTATTTCCTGATATAGGAGTCAGTATCTTAAGTAAATATTTAGCTAAACTGTGACAAGGAGAACCTATAGAACTAACTATTGGCCTAAGTGGTACATTTGGTTTGTGTATCTTTGGTAATCCATAAAAATGTGGTGGTTTACTGTAGTGTGGTGTTAGCGTACGTCTTACAAAATCTGTAAATTGTTCTCTGTGTTTGTAAAGTGTTCTGTATATTTTTGTTTCTATTGTATGTGTTGGATCTTTATTTAGTTTAGTGTATTGTCCCTCCCTAATTAGTGTTAAAAGTTTTTCGTTGTATGTGGTTGTGTCAAGTACTACTGTGGCGTTGCCTTTGTCTGCAGGTAGAATTTTAATTGTGTTATCGGTTTTTAGTGTGTGTAGTGAATGTTTTTCTTGTTTGGATATATTTTGTCTGATTGTGTAAGGTCGTTCTAGTATGATTTTGTTTCTAATTCTGTATTCCTGTCTAATGTCTTCTGGAAGTTTTTGACAAGTCTCTTCTATAGCTGTAACTAAATCAAATTTATTAATTCGTTTTGGCGCCACTGCGTAGTTGAGTCCTTTGCCAAGAACTAATTTGTCAGTGGCGTTTAGTTCTTTAGAAGACAGATTAACTACAATTTTATTTAAAAAAGTGTCACTGTTCTTTAGTGTATTTAGTTCAATTGTGTGTTTTTTCTTGTATGAGGTGTTGGTACTTTTTTAAATGTGTACGTTTTTGCTCTGTGTGTGTTTTGTTGTAGGTATTACTAATAGAGTTGTACATACGATTGAAATCGTCTTCCCGTACATCCCTTTGCATCATCTGTTCCAGTTTGTTTATGTCAGAAAATAGTATCACTTTGTTATGTCTGTGAAATTGTATTCTGTCTCTAACTAGAGCTTCACTCGCTCTTTTCATGATATTACTAGAACGAGCACTTACATAAGGTGCTTTGAGTCTAAACCCTTTTGGAATAATACAGCTATTTCTACAACGACATAGGAAAGTTATACTATTTTCAGAGTGTGCCAGCTTCTTGTAAAGTGTTTCCCAACTTCGGAAGTTACTAGTTATGTGAGGCCCATACCTTTGATTAAGATAATCTCTGAAACTTCTTTGTGGCGTGAATTCATAATTCATATTTTTATATGGGTATTTCGCCACTCTGCAAATTAAAATATTAAATAACGAAAATATTAACAACGAACGTTTCGAGGGACAATCTGCCCTCGTTATCAACGAATAACAATTAAAACTAACAAGAACTTATCTTTTTTTTTTCACTGGAAGGAAAAACGACCAACCTCCAATGAATTTTCTGACATTGACGTTTGTTGATATCTGTACCTACTTGATCTCATCTTTAAGAATCGATAGCCAACTATTGTCTAAAAATATTGAGAAAGACGACACGCATTTTTCTTCGTTAAGTAAAATGTATGCCGTTTCCTTAATTTTTCGCCTAGTTGACATCGATTCTTTAGACAAGATCTTTGTGTTGTCCCATTGTATTTTATGGTTTTCATCCCAAGCATGTTCTGCCAGCTTAGACTTATTGAATTGATACGTTTTCAACATATTTTTATGTTCTTTAACTCTTACTGCTAAAGGCCTGGATGTTTCACCGATATAATATTTCCCGCATTCACAGGGAATACTATATATACAATTCCTTGAATGTTGTTCTTCGTTGAACGGTTTAGTTTTTGTAAGAACTGACCGTAAAGTATTCATCGTTTTGAATACCGTCCTAACATTGAATCTATTTCCAATTCGTCTAATTTTGTCAGATATGCCTGGAATATATGGTATAGTAAGAGTATTATATTTTTGAGTGTCATTCCTTTGTATGTGTGTGGCATTGCTTCGTGTATTGAAAATGTTCCGAACAAGAGTCTCTGGATAGACATTATCTTGTAAAACATTAATAATAAATGCTTTCTCTTTTTTGAAAATTGTATCATTAGAGCAAACAATTTTGGCTCTGTCGTAAAGACTTTTTACAACGCCTGTCTTTATGTTTTTGTGATGGTTAGAATTAAAATGTAAGTACCTATTAGTATTGGTTTTCTTACGGTATACTGATGTTTCAAAAGTATTTATTGTGCGTGTGATTAGTGTATCAAGAAAGGGTAACTGATTGTTTTGCTCTTTTTCTAATGTGAATTTGATGGAGGTTTCTTTACTGTTAATATGTTCAAGAAATTTGTCCACCTCATCCATATCATGAGGCCAAATTGCAAAAACATCATCGACATATCTCCACCAAACTGTTAGGACGGTATTCAAAACGATGAATACTTTACGGTCAGTTCTTACAAAAACTAAACCGTTCAACGAAGAACAACATTCAAGGAATTGTATATATAGTATTCCCTGTGAATGCGGGAAATATTATATCGGTGAAACATCCAGGCCTTTAGCAGTAAGAGTTAAAGAACATAAAAATATGTTGAAAACGTATCAATTCAATAAGTCTAAGCTGGCAGAACATGCTTGGGATGAAAACCATAAAATACAATGGGACAACACAAAGATCTTGTCTAAAGAATCGATGTCAACTAGGCGAAAAATTAAGGAAACGGCATACATTTTACTTAACGAAGAAAAATGCGTGTCGTCTTTCTCAATATTTTTAGACAATAGTTGGCTATCGATTCTTAAAGATGAGATCAAGTAGGTACAGATATCAACAAACGTCAATGTCAGAAAATTCATTGGAGGTTGGTCGTTTTTCCTTCCAGTGAAAAAAAAAAGATAAGTTCTTGTTAGTTTTAATTGTTATTCGTTGATAACGAGGGCAGATTGTCCCTCGAAACGTTCGTTGTTAATATTTTCGTTATTTAATATTTTAATTTGCAGAGTGGCGAAATACCCATATAAAAATATGAATTATGAATTCACGCCACAAAGAAGTTTCAGAGATTAACTGTGTGTATGACTTAAAATTTAGTGTTTTCTAAAAACAAAACACCTTGATTCTGTTGATACTAGATGTTAATCGCGTATGAGTCTGCCTCTGACTAACACATACAAAGCTCATAAACTGTATTCTAGCTCATTTGATTTTGCATGATCACATTATTTACCATCAATCTGTATAACAAAGTTCGTACAATTCAAACTACTAAACAAAATCATACTTGAACCAACTTTTTAATGTGAAAGTCACTTCATAACTGAGTGAGTTACTTTAAGTTCATCAAATGGCGGTACATGCAGCTTTTCACCAGTGTAAAGTTTTATATTTCACAAATTTAATTCCTGATGGGATTAAGCATGCAATTCTAATTCAAACTATGGTTGAACGATAGAGTTAGAATGCAATGTAGCATAAACCAAATGCATACAAAGGTATCTAACTTTATGAGCAAAGGTCTAACACACAATATGAACGGTTCGATTAGTTCGTCTTTTCACTAAACACAATTCCTCCCAGCTCCAACTCGAAAATACAGTTCTACAAGAACTGAAGCTTAGACTCTTTATGACAACTTCGACGACTAAGTCGAATTCATGATTAATACAGCAAACAAAAGCCAAGTCATAATTTTGATGTAGATAAATTTAAGTTTGGAACAAATATAAGACTGGGAATAAATTGCGGCTTGATTTAATTCGATTTTTTACTCGGTCGAAGAAGTAGCATTGAAGATTCCAATCAATACAAATGTATTCAAAGCAACAATATTTGCTTTATTCGTCGCCTAAAGCCTGATGAAATCGGTTAATCGAAAACGAAACAAGTTCTTACAATTGTTTTCCATAACAACCAAAGAAAAGCTGCGTAGTGTAGAGATTAGTGCCAACACACAAAAATTCAATAGATAGCATAAATTAAGTTTCAACTAAAATCCATTACAATATTTTATATGTATATGCGTTTGTCACACCAGCAAAAAAAAACAAGATTTAATAAATATATCTGTATATATGTAATGATCATTTCTGTGCCAGTCAATTACTACACAGAATAGAAGATGAAAGCATTACATTAAGATTTTCTCAGAACTGTAGTTAGTGTTAATATAAGTGATCCTGTAATTGCGCTAAACGACTGCTTCAACTGCTTGAACTGTAGCTTTCAGAGGAACTTTGGAGCTTCTGCCTCTTCATTTAGTGCACACCTAGAGCCGGCACGACTGTGTTTCCTGTTGCCTTGCTTGATATTAATAATTACGAGAACGGAAGTTTCGCAAAGCAATAAAGCGAATGAAAGTACACCATTACCCGTACCTGCAAATTTTCTAGAGTTGCTGCCCTGTGTATTGGCAGCAGTAATACATAGCGGTGCATACAATATTGAACATCCAATTTTTACCGAAGTAGCCTTCGGAGATGAGATGGTGCCTGTTTGTGACCCGAGAAGGGTCTCCTTGCCTTTTTAAACACATCGCCCGCTTCGTTAACTCTTCACATATTACTGCAGACATAAATTACAAGAGCCTTGTTACAAGGATGCTAATAGTTGAAGACGCGTAGTTGGTTAAATTAGACCACGCAGATCTTCTTCTTCGGTACTTCAAAACTGGCCTAATTTACTGCATTCATCTTTATGATTTCATGTTAAAACAACTTTATACAAACGCACTACACGCATCCCTCGGTGAGATTTCATCTTGGTCTGGAGAAATCTAAAAATACATTCCTAAGTGGATTTTAGAGCTCAGTTTGTTATCCTCCCAATTTTTCACTCACGCCACTTCCTACACTTCCCGCCCTAACGATAAGATGCAAAGTAGGGAGGATTTTTATATGAATTTGGCTTAAAACGCTCAATAACAGAGACAGAATATTGCGTGTCCATTTAAAGCATTCTGAATAATTTTGACTGGCTAAACTGTTAGTTACTTCAGACAAATACAGATTGCAGCACCACTTTGAATTTGTTTCCTAAATTAACAACTGTGCCAAAGTATTTGACTTGCTTGACTATTGTATACATAACTTAACTGCGCCAATTATTCAATTCCATATGAGTACTTTCAACCAATCCCCAACCACTTTCTTATGTGAAATGTTTCTCCACTTATCGGTAATTTTATTGTATAACACTTATCGATAATACTACGCCTTACGCCCCTTTTCAAAGCCAACAATATTATTTACAGGTTCCTAGGGGTTGTCAAGCTAAGTGGAATTTCAAAGCAACCTGAGCCTTTTTCAAGAGAGGTTTTCTTTTTTAATTTTTCTCAATGATTAATGCAACGGTCACGCAAAATATATTTCATTCATTAATTTTTACAGATAATTCTGAATGCGATATGTAACTGTCAAAAATGTGTACTCCTGTTTTGCAGTCTATGGCAGAATTACGGCTTAAAAGTAAATTAATATAACATATTACTGTTGATTATTTTTTAAACAGTCCTATCAGCCAACAGTAATGAGAAAAAATTCAAATCAACCAATAGCATAAAAATTACACTGACTATATGCTAGTAGCTGATTACAGCGACTATTTTTTCACAAACCATTCGTCCTTATGCTGTACGACAACTAGCTAAAAGTGGAGTAGGTGAGCAGCAGTTGTTAAAAATAACAGGACACTCATCTAGAAGCTCCATCAAACCCTATCTACAACTTGAACTGTTTAAACATAATCACGCCGAATTACATTCGTGGTAATAATGTTTTTTAATAATCTTAACTAGATTAGCAACAAAGATTGGTGAATCTACTTAAAATTATCAAAAAATTATCAACACTTATGTAATTACTGTTGATAATTTCTACGCACATATAACAAACTGTAAGCTTACATTATTAATTGGTGTAATTATATCATATCATTTTTAAGATATACGAGCTTTGTTACATAACATGGAACGATTGATTATTTTATTATCCGTACATACCATAGGAAAACTTATTCTTAAATTGATAGGGCCCAGGAATTAATCACTCAAAGGATTGCGTTCGAGGCGTCGGCATCGTTAGAATTCTTGGAATCTCACTTGTTGTATGAACCCTACTTACCTTCAACTGCTTGGTGCTTATACGGATGGGGCCATAATATATACGGATAGGGCCATAATTATAAAGTATGATCAAATATTAATTTCATCTAGTATGGCCATGGAATATTTCCTAATTTATGAATGTAACTACATTTACACTTAAATGTCAAACTTGAAATTTGAGTTTTAAGTGAGTTATAGTTGCATTCATAAATTAGGAAGTATTTCATGGCCATACTAAATGAGATTGATTTTTGATCATACTATATATAACAGCAATAAGATAACATGAACAACAAAATGGAATGCTTGAGTAAGAAAGAGATGACCATAGAACAAAATTATTCTAGTAGGCACAATTAGTTGACATACTCGTATGTCATAATTAAAGTGAGCGTCAAGCCTACTCGTATATTTGCTACTATGTTTATCTCTTTCTTACTCAAGCAATATGTGTTATGTTCTTGTTCATGCTATATCATTGCTGTTATATTTATATATAATTGTGGCCCCATCGGTATATGCAAGAAAACTGTACTAAAGAGAAATAACTTGCGTTTCGTAGCGTTGAATTTAAATTTTATGCAGATCATTCATCCCTATGGAGAACAGTTTTGTAACCACTACAAATTAGAATCACATTTTGTGACAATTGTGACAAATACCAAATATTTTCAATTTGTTGAAACATAATAGTATATTATATCATAAGAGGCTAAAGTGCACCTTAATCCCGCGAGTGGAGTTTGTTGCCTTGAGGGCTAAGCCCGAGGGCAACAACCACTCAAGGGATTTAGGCACTTTAGTCCCGAGGTATATACGCTATTTTTTGCACTTTTGGGAACATTATCATCAAACATTTCCACAATTTGGAATCTGTCAATTAGAATTTATTAAAAACTGAATTTTTACGGGGACTAAAGTATCAACTTTAGTCTCGGAAGTGCAAAAAAAATATTCTGCAATGGCTGGTTGTTTAGCGATTAATTGTAAAAATCGAACAGGTCTGGAATATCCTTTGCGTCGTTGTCTGAGGAACAAGAAAATAAAGCGTGTCTGGGTAAATAAAAAACAGCAAAATTAAGGATTTTATGGCAACACGCCGTTTATGTAATAAACATTTTGCGGATGATCAGTGGTTGATTAAACATGGAAAAACTATACTGAAATATAATGCTATTCCAACATTATTCAATTTTTGGCTACCAGATTTAAATAAATGTAAACATTCTGAAATAGTGGAAAATGAACTAATCCATAGTGAAAGCATCAAACGGTAGATTATTCAGGCCAGTGTTAATCAATACAAAAGGCAATTTTCCTCTGGGGAGGTTGAACTACGTCGCCTCAAATTATTTAACATTAGTTGTCGAGCATTAAATTCGTATTCATACCAGATTTACAGCTGCCACTAAACATCGTACCCCACACCTAAGATTATGGGCAAAGGTTTTTCATAACACAAGATTTCAATACCTGCTTATTTCTAACCGCAGTTCACGTTTTCAGAAATACTTTTTACCATAACCTGAAAATACACTAGGACTAAAAAGGTAACTAAATTTAGCCGGCAAAATTTTGAAGTTTTAATAATTCTACATAAATATTATTTTTCTTGCACGTTGCTTCAGATTTCTAAATGAATGAATTATGTGGACATGTCAATTAATGTCATTTTGGTTGTCTTACTTCTTTCAAATAAAAAAAATGAATTATATTATTGCTGAATCATGTGATCCTTGATTTGTGGATCCAATGTCCCAACTCTTTATATATTATAGGAACTCTAGTACACGTACAGTGGCTATATAAGGACAGTGTGGTCAATTTTGGTCATGTTTCTGATTGGTTGTTTTAAAATCCGCCATTAAGAGTCGTTTTACGAAATTACACATAGTCACACAAAATTGCTTCTAAGTCCTTTATTATTGAAAGTAGCCCCAACATGAAGTGGAATGAAATAATTATCATAAAATTCTACAGTGTTCTGTCTAGGCGAATGCTGAATTTTCGTTTGTATAAGTAAATGTCAACGAGTTAAAGTAAAACACTTTTTGCGAAAATTGCGCATTAGCCCAAATCAAAAGCTATAATAAACTATATAAATGTCTTAATGATAAAGATTATTGCATCAAATTAAAGAGAATTTATGGGTTATTTAACACTGAATATTATATTCCTTTAAATTAACTGGTGGTATAAATAGAACGGTTTGATTATGAATATCAGAAAAATCAGTTTTTGTTGAGCTTTTGTACGTAGTCTCTGTGTCGACCAATGCAAAATGTTGTAAATTCTCGTTTTTATGTACAAAAACACAATAAAAAAGATAACAAAGGATACATTGACTTATATTTCGATATTAGGTTGCTCGTTAACGAGGATTATTAATCGCTGGCAGCGATTCTTGACGTTTCACGTCGTCTCTTGCCGTTTAATTCTGTTTAAGTAATATTATTGACATTATTGTAAAATTAATGTTACACTGCACATTTGACCACCTCACATTGCACACATTTTCTTGATCGTGGGTATACACCGCTCTGCAAAGCATCGCGGAACTTCACATATGTCCAGTCCGTATAAAATGACGTTTATGTCACAATTTAGCAGGGTGACGTTTGTCTTACAATTTAGCAGGCCGTGCACAGAACAATACCTAAGGGCGTGGCTGGTTGTTGTAGAGACAACTCTTAATGGCTGCCTTTTTGCAAATTGACCACACCCTAGCAGCACACTATATACCAAGGATATTAGTTAGTAATGTCTATGGGATAAATTAATGTCACACTTTTAAATAATGGCCATATATATAAAAATACATCAATAGTATATCTGTTGCCGATCTTACCTAGATGTTAGCCGCAGATATCTGCTGAATATATCTTACAAATATCCCTCAGATATTTTTAAAGGATGTATTCACTATATTAGCAATCGGTATTCGCCAGATATAGGTCGCGTACATCTGCTGGAGATATCATGCAAATATGCGCACTATATTGGCAACCAATATGCTCTAGATATTAACCGCGCACATCTTCTGAATATATCTCACCGTTATCCGCTTAATATTTTTAAAATGTGTATACACAATATTAGCAAGGAATATTCTCTAGATGCCAGTCGCCTAGATCTCCTATATATATCTTACAAATATCGGTAATTTATTTATAATAGGATGTACACCGTATATTGCCAAACCATCTAAACTGAGTGTCCCGTGCAATTTTATTCATCTCGCTCGCTATTGGGAAATTGATAACAGTAAGAGAAATAAGATTGGTTAAATTAGACAAGTTGCATAATTTAGGCTTTTTCAGATGCCGTTTACTGATTTGTAATTTGCTGGATACTTCTTGAAATATCTTGAAAAACAACTGAAAATCAATTTTTGTTTCTTCAAATATTCCAATATTTTAAGAGTATGTGTGAGGCTATACATTTTATTCTCTGAATCGTGTTCTTATACAACATGTTTTTTAAATGTTTGAAGAAAACAAAAAACCCAATTTTCAATATTTCATAAACTAGTGAAAAATTAAAAAAGCATAGACGGATTTTGAAAAGGCCATAAATTATGCAACTTTTTTCTAATACAACCAACGTTTTCATTTTTCATCATTATCAAAATATCCCAGTAGTGAGCTAGATAAAAAGAATCGCTCGATAGCCAATAGTTATTACTTTGATTTATTTGATTTGTCTGAAACTGAATATCGATACAACATGCTTTGTTAAATATCCTGCTTATGTCTCTTTGCACTATTAACTATATGTTTTTTATTAGGTGCTGTTCAGTTGATATTAAAAAACTGGCGTTAATGCTATTTGATTTTTATATAACATATTATGTAGGTATAAGTAATATAATAACATTATATTCTTCATTAAAATTGTTACACTAATTGTCAACAACATTTATTGAATTTTTGTACACATATATATTACATTGTAGTTTGCCTTAGCGTTCTATCTTTGGAATTTGCTAGATATAGAGCTACGGATTTTCGGATTTCCACCTCAGTAGTAGTGGGGTATCTTTGCCACTAGCATCTGAAAAAATACATAATATGCATTAATTTGAAGTTTACTTGGCTCATTTTACAATTTTCCCACATACACCAAGCATTGTGTTACTATAATATAATATTTACAAAAACAAGCAATGGAAATTCATTACAGAAATGGGAAAAGTTAATGTTGTCTAAGCAGCAGTGGCAAAATTTAATTATAAAATCAAATAGGCTTTGTTTCGGGTGCCACTAACTATGGACTGTTTCCAAATTACCGACGAAAAATGGGTGTAGGTACTGATTATGCAGGAAAAGAAAGAGAAAATATAGTTCCGGAAATGCTTTCTTAGGAGTGACACTCTGACTCAACGCTTAGCGGACAATTGTACTACTCATTTAAGATTTTATATTTATTTATGTTTGAATAAGTGCGCCATAGTGTCTTATGTGAAGGTCACATCAATCTGTCCTAAAAATCACGTTTTTCATACAAAGAACTGCAAATCGTTATAATTACAAGAACGTCTGGGTGTTTTTCTAAGAGGTGAAAATAATTTTTGGGATAAGCAACAAAAAAGTTCCAATAAACATAAATTTAAAATTTTCTGGCTTAATGCCTCCAAAAGGTGGAATAATTCCAACAGTTCAGATCTTCCGGACTTCAAAAGGGCAACTTTTTCTTTTTCTCCAGGCCAGAATAAAATGTTGCCGCTTCTGCTGTTAACAGGTTTCCCATTTGCAAGTAGATCGACTTGTGTGTTGTTTCACCACCTACTAGGTATAATAGCTGAGTCTGAAACACAAAAAAGAAATATAACTGTAAAGTTCTTAAAACAAAAAATAAGTAAATTTGAATACTAATATGCATGTACTTAATTTTTATGTTTGCAGTCTATCATTAATAATTGTGCTTAAATTTATAGCAGAATCTTGTTGATCAATAGTTCGAATTAATACTACTGTAGCATTTGTAGAAATCTGAACAACTTCAACTTTCGGTGCAATAATTCGTTTTATAAAGTGACTTGTTGCTTTCTTATATTTAGACGACATGGTTGGGGTAATAGAGTAATTAATACTTTTAACAATTAAACTTACCTCTACTGGTTTTCTTAAACACAAAATCACTTTTTGAGCACTTCCACAAAAATTTGTAGTTGCAACACAAAATCTGAAACCAAACTGAACACTAGAAAGAAATTCACCCTCCATTATGAGAAACTCGTAAGGAAGTTGCTATTTCTAAGAACTAAGTACCTGTTTTAAGCTGCTTACAATAGCAGCAGGTAGCTTTCTCTCTTATACTCTGTAACTGGGTGCTTTTTAAACGGGAACAAATTTCGTATTCGCTATATGTCTATTCTGTTAAATATTTTTTTAATGCACTTTTCAATTGTTATGATTTTCGCATTCAAAGTTTTGTTTTAGAAACGTATTATTGCGTGTAGGTAGCATATACATGTATAAAGTGATAAAATATTTATTATTATTTAGAAACTCGAAAAAATTTCTCATTAATCAAATATTTGCATTTCTTGTTTTTATCTATGAAAATCTAATGGTACGCCTATGACAAACAACTCGATTAACATTTGAAGGTAAAAGAAACAGTAAAAGTCAGCAAATATAATAAATAGATCTTCGCCTTAAATAATGATTAAGCAAAAATGGGCCATTAGAATTAATGGCTTTATCAAATACTGCACGGTCAAGTCCTTAATTATAACAACACATAATTATTTAAAACAAAAATTATTGTAAACAACAAATTAACGCAAAACTACGATTTACGTTCCCACGCATTATTAACTTAACCTGTTCACTTGCGAACTACGCAATAAGCATCCTAAATTGAAAACAATAGAGAGATTTATATTAAAGTACGTAATTAAGTGACAGGTGATACATTATCAAACTTAAGGTGGGTATCACTTAATTACTTATCAATGTATTATACAATAAATATCCACATATATTTAAGTTTTGTAGATTCTGCATATTTTTAGAAATTCTTAATTTGCATAAAATATAAGTATTGTAAGATTTTTTGCATTCAAATCAAAATGTTATTACTGTTGTTGAAGTAAAATATTTGGGATCGCCGAGTATCCCCAAAGTTGGAAATGTGTCCTATAAGTCATGTTAATTAGCTATAAGCTTTTAAAAGCATCATCATCAACCAGGCAAATTCTTCTAGCATGATTGCAAGAATTACAGCCATAAGACGTCGTTAGTGACTAAGAAATTTTCACATTCCTGAGCTATTTACTAAACGGTCCTTTTGTTTTTTGAAAATTCTTACTCTTTTACACTACCATCATTTTGTAGTACGGTTGTCTGGAGTGTTATGAAAATAATTCAAAATTTAATTACAGTTTTACAGGTTTTACTAAATTACACCTTCAGTTTGCTTTAATTAATCATGGGACGTTGAAAGGGTTTTCTTGGAAGATATTCCCGACGAATCCTAGGGCAAAAATCCAACGAAAAAATATGGTAGTGTCACATAATTTCTTTAAATCTTAAAAATAATCAGATACGAAAGGTTCGTGTACACTAATGCAGATTCCACCGATATAAATGCTCATGTATATTCTATACAGGGTGTAAATTAATTGTGGAGTAAAGTACACGTGGTGATGTTAGTCATAAAATTCTGAGTCAAGAAATATTAATACTAAAATGTTGAATTGGTCTTCATGAGCCTTCACGAGCGGTAGATAAAAAACATGATTTTTTTAGGGTAAAGTACCTTTTCTGTTTTAAATATGTGAAAGTATCTTTAAGAAAAGTTGTTCAAAATATAAAATTACCATTCTCGATTGGTTACTTGAGCAGAGTAGACGTGTTTAAGTTCCACTGCTTAAACTGTTAAAAATTTTCGTAAAAAAGTTTAATAATTGTACAAAATACTGTTTATCCAACAAAAGTGAAGTGTATTATAGAACGTTTTATGCATATCGGCCATGTCGCCACCACAAACCGCGAAAACGTGTGCTCGCTGTGAACTCTTGATAGACTCCCTCGATAGTGCAATATGCGCCGTGTGTGATAAATCTTTTCACTTCGAATGTTCGGTGGCTGAAAGTCATTATAATAAGCTATTGAAAGCTAAGAAAATCTGGCAATGTCCTAACTGCGTTGGAGTGGTTACTCGGGGAAGATTAAATTCAACTACTACTTCTAATCAACCTTATCAAAACAAACCAGAAAATGCTGGTGAAGCTACCGCGAAGGCATTGCCGCCACACGATTTAACTTTAACAGATGTTATGAATATGCTAAAGACTATCAATAATAAGATAGAATTTGTAAATAAAGAAATGCAAGAATTGAAAGGCAGCGTCGAGTTTATGTCTGAAAAATATGATAAGGTTATTTCCTTATTAAACAACAATATTGAGGACGTAAAAGTTAACAAAAAAGAAATTCAACATCTGAAAGAACAAATGGTTGAAAAAGATAAACAACTAAAAACCCTAAACTTGCAGCTTGCAGTAAGTGAACAATATTCACGAAATAGAAATATTGAATTATTCGGAATAAAGGAAATGCCCCTTGAAAATTGTAAAAGCATTGTAACAGCCATTGCCAGTGAACTAAATCTAAATATTTTGGAAGAAGATATAGACATTGCGCACCGTGTACCAACCTATCGCAAAAACGGTCATCCTCCTATCGTAGTGCAATTCTTATCTCGTACCAAACGTGATATGTTAGTGGAAAAAAGGGCATTAGTAGTCACCAACCGCAACGTTCCCGGAGTGGAAATTGGACAGAAGATTTACATTAATGAACACCTTACGATGGAAAATAAGCAACTTCTACGAAAAACCAAACTACAGGCACGAGACGCAGGCTTCCGCTTTACATGGGTTAAAAATGGAAAACTCTTCGTGAGAAAAGGACCTGAAGATCCAGTAATCAGAATTTTTACGGAAGAAGATGTACTTCAAAAAATGCCCTCCGGTAATCCTAAATAAATAAGTAACATTTTATTCTCTTTTTTCTGTCTTTTTGCTTGTTATTAAAAGTAACTTGTTTCGATATCTCTATGGAAGTGTTAACTGATGACACTAATATTAATTTTAATACAGAAGTCGCCTCCAATTTGACCGAATTTAAACAAAAAATCGTGAACTTTACGAATAATAAACAATCACTAACAATTTTTCATACCAATATCAGGAGTATCGCAAAAAACTTTGATGAACTTGTTGTATTAATAACTGAGTGCAATTCAAATTTTGATGTAATTATTTTATCGGAGACATGGACCTTAGAAAATATTAACTGCTTTCATTTAGATAAATATGTATTGTATTATAATGGTAGCACATTTAACAAAAATGATGGGGTGGTAGTATTTGTAAAAAGCACGTTGCCACAGTCTTGTCAAATAATTGATATCAACAATAACTACAAAATTATAAGATTGCAAATAACAGCCCATAATAAAAAAATAGGTATAACTTCACTTTATAAACCGCCGCCATACGTGACATCCGATTTTCTAGTTGACCTAAATCAATACATTGGGGGTTACTGTACCACTGCTAATGAAATTCTAGTAGGCGATATGAATATAGATATTTTAGACGACAGAAATGACAATTCCCAAAATTATCTTGATCTACTAAGCCGTTTCGGTTTTTCCTCTTGTATTAATCGACCAACCAGGGAAGAGAAAACTTGTATTGATCACATCTTTGTGAAGAACAATATAAAAAACTTAACTTTTTTGCCATTGGTATTAAAATCTAAAATAACTGATCATGACCCAACCTTTATACAATTAAAATTTAATGAAAATGTAACTCAAGAAAAAGAAAAATTGTTCGAAACAAAATTAATTAAAATAGTTAATCATACAAAATTAATTAGTAGGCTTAAAGCGTATGATTGGCAACATATTATCACTACAAATATCGATCAATCGATTGATTCACTGGTTAAGATAATACAAGAGGAAATTCAACTTTGCAGTTTTACTAAAATTAGAAATTCAAAATGTCAAAAAAGAAAGCCTTGGATTAGCAGCGGTATAGTAAATTCTATAAATACTAGAGACAGGTTATATCGTCAGATGTTGCTAAACCCTGGTAATGATATTATAAAAAATGCTTATTTCCAATACAAAAATTCAATTAATAAATTAATCCAGAAAGCAAAATCGCAGTATTACCAGACAAAAATAGGTACTGACAAAAATAACCTGAAAAATTTGTGGTCGTTAGCAAAGGAATCGTTAAATATAGACAGTCATAAACAAAAAATCGATAAGTTAACAATCAATAATGTAAATGTTGGTGACGAGAATCGACTATGTCAAGAATTTAGTAAATACTTCGTTAATGTCAGTAAGAAATTAGCAGAAACCATTACCATTGACCAAAATGAAACTGACCTTATGATTAATAGGGTATGTGAGAATGTAAATTCTTTTTTCTTAAGTCCTACAGATCCTGTCGAGGTTGCAAATGTAATAAAAAAACTAAAAGTAAAAAAAGCGCCTGGTATTGACGATATAACCGCCGAGTCACTAAAAATAATTTCTAATTGTATAAACGTCCCGTTAAGTGAAATCTTCAATAACTGTTTTTCTCAAGGTCATTTTCCAAATTCTTTTAAACTTGCACTTATAATACCTGTACATAAAGGTGGTGCACCTGACCTGGTCAGCAATTATCGCCCGATATCGCTGGTATCGAATCTTGCAAAAATTCTTGAAAATTTAATTAAAGTCAGATTAGTAGCTTTTTTGAACCAATTTAAAATTCTATCAAGAAAACAGTTTGGATTTACCCAAAAAAGAAGTACCGCTGATGCAATATCGCTATTAAGTACTACAATATATTCTGCACTTGATGAATCAAAGTCTTGCCTTGCCGTATTCCTTGACCTTGCCAAAGCCTTTGACACTGTGAATCACGGTATACTACTTAGGAAGTTGGAGAGGTGTGGTATTAGGGGAACCCCACTAGAGCTGTTTAAAAGTTATCTGACAAATAGAAAGCAGATAGTTAAATTAGAGAATAGCAAAAGTCAACCTGAACTTATATCTTGTGGTGTACCCCAAGGTACCATACTTGGCCCGATTCTATTTTTGGTGTATATCAATGACCTTTTGGAGAATACAAAATTGTGTGGATCAATAATATCTTATGCGGATGATACACTGCTAATCATTGAAGGAAATAATTGGAATGAGGTCAGGGAAGCGGCACAGCGGGACTTGCGTACTGTCAAAAATTGGCTGAATTCTAATATTTTGTCTCTTAACGCTACAAAAAGTGCATTTACAACCTTCTCTATACACGAAAACAAACAACCAAATTTTACAGACCTACTAATACATGAAAGAGGATGCATCGGGGATGATTGTACTTGCAGTGAAAAAATAAATAAATCGTCATCAGTGAAGTATTTGGGGGTAATTGTTGACCAGTTCATGAGGTGGGATAAACACACTGTTAATGTGTGTAAAAAATTGAGAAAAACTTTGTATATATTCAAAAAATTGAAACAAATTTTGACTACCAAGCAACTGCTTTCGTTTTATTATGGGTTGGTGCAGTCAATAATTTCGTATGGAATTATAGGTTGGGGTGGGACAGCTTGTTACTACAGAAGGAGAATTCAAATAGTGCAGAATATGATTTTGAAAACGATTTTACATAAACCTCAATTATATCCCACTGAAAAATTATATCGTGAATCAAATGTCCTTTCTCTAACGCAATTACATTATCTAGAAATCTTAAAACATATTAAAAAATTTCCTAGTTCTATTCCCACACATCAACACCAGTATTATACTAGAAATAGAAATGATGCTGTCCCACATCGATCAAAAAAAAGCACTGGTCAGAGGTCTTGCACGTACTACATACCCCATACGTATAACTTATTTCAAACATTTATACTGAATCGTAATATTGCGCTACATGACAGAAATTTTATCAAAATATCTAAACTATTTGTAAAGAGCACGATTCAAGTGGGTTAATAATAATAAGATTGCTATATCATATTTTTTTCTACTCTCTACTGTAGCACAGAAGATTGTGAGAGTTTGAGTGTGTGTGTCGCCCCCACTGGATGGGGTGGGTTCGGTTTGTAGGGGTCGCCATTTTTATCAGGTAAAATACTTAGAAATAATATGCATCTAATCTAATACACAAACCCTTGAACTGAATGTGCACTTCATGAGCTGGATCCGCTTCATGGGGTGGGTGCGACATATACATTCAGTAAAAATAAACTTAAAATATATTATTTTCTATTATTATTTTTTCGAGAATATCAATTTCATAAATATTTTGCTAAGCCACACACAGTTGTTTTACAGCTTGTGGCACAAAAAGAACAACCAACTATTTGTATTAATACACATAGAAATACCTACCTCTTTTCTTCACTCTCCACGTTAAGCATCTTAGAATGTAAATTTTTTTTTTTGTTTCTTTAGGAAACTAATATTTTCTTAAGAATATTGTTAGGAATAACGTATAATTAATTAGTAGATTTATGGTAGATAATTGCATAAATGCTATATACATTTTTTTTTTCACTGGTATATGTATGTATATGGGCTTAATAAAGAGAGATTATTATTATTATTATTATTATTATGGCCCCATACAAAATTTCAGAAATATCGGGCTACTTTTATGAAACCGTTTTACCGCAAACGTAGGTACCTCTACTTCATCTAGTACACAGTTTCATAAAAGTAAGCCAATATTTCTTAAATTTTGCATGCGACCATAATTTTACATTTTCAACAACTTTGCTTGACGATAGTTTCACATATTTAAAACAGAAAATGTATCATGTTTTTTATTTGCCTCTCGTGAGGGCTCATGAAGACCAATTAAACATTTTAGTATTAAGATTTTTTACTCAGAATTTTATGACTAACATTGCCACGTGTAGTTTGCTCCACAACTAATTTATACCCTGTATACTGCATCCCTGTATAATAATACACAGGATGTATCAAATTATCACGGCACTGTTTAATTAATATTCTGAAAGTTAATAACATCTTGATTATAAAAGTTGTAATATACAGTTATAATATATCCCAGTAAAGGGATGTTATATCTACATAGTTTTTTAATAAATCAGCTATATACAGTAAACATCCTAATTAAATATTGTTTTTAACCCTTTATTAATTATCCTATAAATATTGCTTGTATCTTGTATAAATACATTTGTTTGTAAATCTACCAGTGATATCATTCTAATATTTGCAATATATAACACAACCAACTCAGTTCGAAATATACAGCAGATATCCGTTATTAATCGGAATCCAATACCCGCTACATCTAATTTTATAATATCCTCCTAATATTTGGGAAATCTCAGTTAAATGTAAACATTTTTAAATATCCTAGAGATGTTGTTTGCATATATCTTTGATATATTGCTCATATCCCATTTTAAAATATCATGCTAATATCCATTATATCCCACATTATTTTAGTGACAAATGATATCACATCTACATTACAGAAATATCATATGTATATTTGGTGCTGCTAGGGTTGCGTCGTGTTATCCAAGCACCCACTTCAGACATCCTTAGGTGGGAGGCAGCGCGAGGGTTGACTCTTCGTAGTGTTGCGCATAACAAGCCGAATTTTTTATCACTGGTTCGAGCATAGGCAAGGTGCAGCCCGTGATAACGCTTGCATAAGCAAGGCATAAATTTAATACATTTTTAATGTTTGTTTATAAATTTATGCAAATACAAGCGTTACACAGTAAGAAACTAATACCATGAACAATATGTAAATAGACAGTTAGTAACAGAATTAAAATATCAGCTTAAAGTCATAGAAATTTTTGGATATTTGAACGATAACATCTGGCAAAATAAATAGTTAGCAGAACTGCTAAATGATAAAAATGTGGTCAAAACTGCACTAACATTTTTGATAACTAGTTATATAGCAAGTAGACAATGTAGAACTTTATTTGACGAGTGTAGTTTATGGTCGAGTGTGTATTGCCAGCGAGGTCAATAAAGAAGACGAATAAATACAGTCAGATTATGTATACGAGTTGTTTATAAAGCTTTATGTTCGAAATGCAATTTATGCATTTGACGTCTATTCTGTGATAGCAAAAAATTACCTTTGAGTGCATTAATGAATATTTGTATCTGTCTCCAGGGCAATTAATAACGAAATTAATTCTACCTAAACGGAGAACGCAAGACTCGATAATACCTACGAAAAGTAGAAGTTCGTATAGGAACTTACCTTGAGGGACATACAGGAAGGCTCACAGGTGGGGTGGCACGTCGATTGACCCGTGACTCCAGGAGCACAAAACGATAAACACGAGCGATTACACAAAACAACGAAAAAACGAGATCAGTTGACCGACCGTTCACCAACTCGTCTTAAGTTCATCTCTTTTCGATGTGGGCCACCGATTCAACACTTATTAGGGGTGGCAGGAGAGGGGACAGCAAGCCCCATAACTCGACGTTCCACCAATAGTGGGTAAACTGACCGCTAGGTAGAATTACAAACTACACTAAATTTATGTACAGCTATTTACTTGTATTAAGAATTACTAATGAAATAAACTAAACTAATATGATTAAAAGCTAAATACCAAACATTATTGACAAGCATTTATTGTTATATTAACAGCTGACATAAACGTACTTTATAGTACTAGTAAAATAAGATAACCTACTTTATTCTACTAGTACTATCAAAAGCTAGTTTATTGCTGCAAGATTGTCATGGACAGTAGGTACTTTATAGTGCAGTCGTACATAATAGTAATTTATGTGTGAATACCGTAATCTATTATAGCACAAGAAAATATAAGGGTTAGGTTATTTATATTTATAGCACTAGTAAAGTAAAGAAATGTACTTTATTTTACTAGTACTATAAAAAGCTCCTTTATTGACGCTAAATTATATCATAGCCAGTATTTTGTAATGCAGTCTTACATAATAGTTATTTATGTGTCAAGATCATAAACAGCATATTATAGTTCATAGGAATGTTTAAAGCGCGACGCTAGGCGAAGAGCTTTAAATTTCCCGATGGCTATAATCGTGATTATGCAGTATGCAGGTTGTACATACAAAGTTTCATTGTTTTTTCTTCAAAATTCAAAGATTCAGGATTTTGGCTACAGACTACTTCATCATCGTTGTGCAGGCGTGCTATTGTTTCACTGCAGATTGTTGGTGTTTGTTATACTGCTTAGCAACTTTATAGGCCCTGGCCATAGAAGCCCTATTACGCCAGCTATCGATGTCCAATAAACGAAATTATGGCTCCAAAATGAAATAAATATAAAATTTATTTCGGTTGAAAAGAAAACAATGCCACTTTGTGAAGACGACTTTATTAACTTAGCAGTTGCATGGCAATCACAACACAACAGAAAACTTTATTCTTACTGCTTAAGGTTACATTATAAACAGATACAGACTGTCTAAATATGTTTGATTTTATTTGAGCTAACTATTAAGAATCGAATTTATATCCGAATTCACTTATCATCGATAAAAGCTATGGGAGCCTTCAGTCCTACAAATAAAAAATCTGCTTTTACTTTTAAGCAGAGTAAAAATTAAAATGGCAACACGAAGAGAGAAGCCTCTATAAATTTAAATTCACGAATGCTTATAGGTACTATTAAATTGCATATTGGGGTTTAAAATTAGTAATACTTTAGAAAACACCCAAACGTTGTAAAGTACATTGCACAAAAGTGTATGCAACAATATTGCATTACCTACAAGAAAGCAGAGACAGTTTTGATGTATTCGAACTAAAAGATAAAGAAAATTTGCCAGATGTGTACCATACGTATATACTAACATACACTAGAAAACACTAACTAGTGGTGTAACAGTATTTGACAATAACGATCAACGAAATTTTACCTAGCGATAACTTGATAATAAAATCTCGCATTCTTATCAGAGATTTCTTCGAAACAAATTCAGGAGAGCAGTATATAGGAATATTTTCTTGTCCTGTTGCTTCTTGCGACGCGGTTTGTGCAAAAGTTTCGATTAGCAATCATCTTTCAGTATTCATTCTTGTAATATATATACCGCCAAGTATGTCTGTAAATAACTACAATATAATTTATGTGTGCATTATAGCTCTACCTTTTATTTTTAATTCTCACGTTATCATTATTGGCGACTTTAACTTGCCTAATATTTATAAATATTACATTGATAAATGTTATTTTGCTGACTTATCTACAGAGTGTAAAAATTTTCAAAATTTTACAGGATTGTTAAATTTTGATCAATTAAACCATGTCGTTAATTATAATGGTAGAATTTTGGATCTAGTATTATCCAATATGAACGTTACTGTAACTAAATCAGATGATAGTATTGTTACTGAAGATCTGCACCACCCTTCGCTCATTATAAATTATGAATTTTGTATCAACAAAGAAAAAATGTTACTACCTAAAAAAGAATCATTTTTTAATTTTAGTCGAGCAAATTTTCTGTACATGTACGAACTGTTTAATGATGTTAATTGGAATTTTCTTGAAAACTGTGTAAATACTAATGACGCAGTTAATTTACTTTATAATGTTATTTACAATATTTTTGATAAGGCCGTTCCAAAGGTAATTAAATCTAAAAGAAAATATCCTTGCTGGTACACACCTGAGCTAATTAATTTAATCAAACAGAAAAATAAATTTAGGCGATTGTTCTTAAAATTTAAAGATACTACTTATGAAACACAATTTAAACGTTTCAGAGCTCTTGTCAAACAGAATGCTAATATTGCGTATGTTAATTATATTAAAAATGCGGAGCAAAATATTAAATCTGATCCTAAAAGTTTCTGGACCTACATTAAACAGAAAAAACAAAGTTCTGGTGTGCCAGCATCGATGTTTTTCCAAGGTGAAGTATTAGGATCTAGTGATTTGATTGTTCAGGGATTTAAAACATTTTTTGCTAATAATTATACACCTCCAGTAAATTTACCTGGGAATGCAGAAATGACTGAGAACTGTATTAATACATGCGTTACTTTAAACCAAGTTACTGAAGATGAAATTAAAGCTGCTATTAATAAACTGAAGAATTCCAGATCTCTGGGTCCGGACGGAGTGCCAACTTATATAATAAAAGGTTGTTGCGATTTTTTAGTTAAACCGTTACGTATAATATTTAATTTAAGTATAACAACCAACACTTTTCCTGAAAAATGGAAACTGGCAAAAATTTGTCCGATTCATAAATCTGGAAAACTTAATTATATTGAAAACTATCGACCTATTGCACTTCTTTCTGTATTCTCTAAGGTGTTTGAATCAATAATTCATGACAGCCTATATCGACAAATTTCAAGTCAGATTTCTCTAAATCAGCATGGATTTATTACCAAACGTTCTACACAAACAAATTTAACTGTATTTACACAATTTATATCAGATAGTTTGGAAAGCGGGAATCAAGTTGACGTCATTTATACAGACTTTAGAAAAGCCTTTGATAAAGTCGACCACAATATTTTGTTACAAAAATTTGTCGATATGGGTGGGCACCAAAATTTTGTTCAATTTATCAAATCCTATTTGTCAAACCGTCAGCAATTTGTATACTGCAATAATTCCTGTTCCGAATATTTTGTAGCTACGTCTGGTGTACCGCAGGGATCAGTTTTAGGACCGTTATTATTCTTAATTTTTATAAATGATATTTGTAACTGTATACGATTTTCCGAATTTCTTTTGTACGCCGATGATTTAAAGGTTTTTAAGTTGATTTATAATATTCAAGATTGTGAGATGTTGCAAGCTGACATAGATACAATTTGTAAATGGTCAGAGACTAACAAACTGTTTTTTAATGTTAATAAATTTTTCACTATGACCTATTCCAGAAAGCAGTCAGATTTTCATTTTGGTTATACTTTAGGTAACGTATCAATAAATAGAGTTTTTAGTTTCAAAGATCTTGGTATCATATTTGATACCAAATTGTCATTTAATGATCATATAGATACAATAATACTGGAATCTTATAGAAAACTGGGCTTTATCTTTCGAAATACTCAAGATTTCTCAAATTGTAGTGCCTTGTGTAACCTATTCAATAGCTTAGTGATGACCAAACTGGAGTATTGTGCTGTTATTTGGAATCCTTTCTATAACTATCAAATTGATAGACTCAAAAATGTACAAAAGAAGTTCCTTAAGTTTTTGCATTACCGTGTTAATGGATTGACATATAACTACAATGAAAAATCCTACAAAGATTTATTAACGGACCTAAAGCACATATCTCTGAGAAACAGACGGTTGTATACTATAATAATTTCATTGTTTAAAATTTTAAGAGATCTAACTTGCACTCCTGCATTGCTATCAAGATTTTGTTTTCGAGTTCCGTGCGTTAATACGCGCAATCAAGAAATATTTACATTTAAAAATCCTAGAACAAATTATCATTTCAATAGTCCTGTTATACTAATGTGTCAATTATATAATTCTTATTTTAGTGACATTGATTTGTTTAATTTAAGTTTGAGTAAATTTAAGACCATTGTATCTACTCGCCTCTCGGCTATTACTATTTGATTTTGCTACTTGTATTTTTACATTTATTCTGTAATTGGGTATTTTTACCTGTTGAATAAAGATTATTATTATTATTATTATTATTATTATTATTATTATTTCACCGACATTTTTTATCTTCTAATTTATACCATTCTGCTAAACAGCTCGGCGAAGATGTAACCGTATTAATAAAAGATTATTCTGAAGATAAGGAAGATACTTTCTATGAAACAAGAAAGGACTTTTATCTGCATATATAGAAAAAATAATTATCCATGAAAGCTGTATTCCGATTGTTTCTGAGCCTGGTGATAACAAATTACTAAGATTATACAACTCATTATAAATTTGGCCAATAGTAATTGAGAATTTTACTTAGTTACAAGGTATAGATAAACAAAGATTGACGACGTGGTATAATCACTTCGGTGTTTCGGTGGGTCCAACAAAGCAAAAATAATGGATAATAATAATCTAGAGCCATGATGTAATAACTGTCTATTGCAAATTCGAAGTTATCAGGTTAGGTTTTACGTCAGTTTTGACACAAACTGACGCAAAACCTAACCTGATAAGGTCGAATTTGACATAAACTTACAGTGCCACCAACATAAACAGTGCCACTAACACAAACAGTGCCAACCTAAGAAATAAAATAATTTATTATTATCGGTCTATTCATTATATAATCGTAACGAATACCACTCGAGCAATCGAAAATAATGATTATTTTTCACTCGTAACTCGACGTAATCCTTAAAATACCACTCGAGTTGCGCTCTCGTGGTTTTTCGCAGATTACGTCTCGTTACTCGGAAAATAATCGATTATTTTCGATGCTCTTGTGATATTATAACTGATTATTCCACACAACTCTTACATGACTGATATCATCCAATGACAGCAATGCATTATTTGAAAATTGACCATTTCCCAACTAATTACCTGATAAACGCTCTAGGGATGATTATCGACCCCGTGGATGGTGTTATAATTAGAAATATAAATGTAAGAAACAAGCAATTTGCGTTTGTTACCGTTATTAGATCAATTTTAAATCATAATTCGTATACGGGGTTTGTGTAATAATACTCATAATATAAACGCTGGCAACACACTTACAGATAATTTTGACTGTGCCAATAGTCATCGTGCTGATTGCCTTTAGAAAATTGCCCTCGGGCAAACCCTCGGGACAGTTATCATTGCAACCGGCATCGGCACTCTGTCAGTATGTCTCGCCCTTGTTATATTACTAATGAGAAGAAACATCATTTTCAATATAAAAGAAAATGAATAATGAAATTAGAGGAAACCTCAAAGCCTTTCAATAATATCGAATGAAGCACGAGTTAATAGTTCTTTTATTTTTACTATTCTGTATGGTTTAAATTATTTATTTATATCAAAGTTTATTAAATTTCCATTTAGTATTGAAGAAGACTACAGCTTCCAGCCACAACAATTTAAATGGTGTTCTGATTTAATTTCTTGTATTAAAAATGACAACTTTTTAACACCTTTACTGTTGATCTGCAAATGCTTTGTGAATTCTAAACTGCAAGTTTTATTCAATGAAATCATCTAAGTAATTACGCATTTAATAGAATTTGCAAAAAAAAATGTATGACAAACCGATCAAACATAGCTGAAGGAACCGCCAGAAAAGTCGTTGCATTAAGTAGTCTTAATAATCTTTGACTATTACAAATTAATCGTTTACATAAAACTTACTTTCTGAAAATACTACCATCGCTTTCGTTTTGTGTTGCATTTTTTTTAACTATAATCTATAATCTTAGTATATAAATATAATATACTCCCAGCATTACAAAATATTGATCTATATATTTTTTTCGTTGACCGCTTGTTAATTTCAATATTAATGAATTAGTTTTCCTAAAAAAGGATGGATTAACAGACGTCATTAATACACTGTTTTTGATTAATACACTCTTTTTCATTAATTAACTGTTTTTTGAAAAAGGATGCATTAATAGATCTATTAATACACTCTTTTTCATTAATTAACTGTTTTTGCGATTTTGACGTTTTGATCATATTTTGCATGGAGGTTAGTTGTATTAATCAAATTTTTCGCCACAAAAAATATTTTGCGGTCAACGAAAAATTTTTGTAATCAACTCGTTTGTTAATGGGCGATTAATAATCTCAACTATTAAAGGCACTCACTCGCTATCGCTCGTTCGTGCTTTAAACAGTTTCGATTATTAATCGCCTTCATTAACACACTTGTTGGTTAAATAACTATTAAAATTATTGTTAGCGCTTAATGTATTTATTGAAAATGCTGAATATGTAATATAAAAATACAATAATACCGGAACAACAATTAAGCATTTGTTTGTGCACACACATTCTTGTGCACTTACTATTGAAATATAAATAGTGAAAGGAAATTCCGCTACTAATAGATTACTACATTTCAGGTACCTTCAAGTGAAACAACAATTAAACGCTTTACTATATAAGCAATTTTTGTCGTTCACCTTTCATCAGTTGCACTTGTACATTTACTAGAACAACCATGAACAGCGTAAGTAATACTCTTAACAAGAACTAACAGTTTAATGATGTTTTGTTAAATTCTTATTTACAGGTACATTTCTTCGTCCTCGGGGCACTTCTGTCCGTTGTATCTGCCGGTACTTTGGGACCCTACCATCAGGCCGCTCCTCTTCCACCACAAGTAGCCTACGGTCCACCAAGGATTGGGCTGCCTGCTCCAGCTCCAGTTCCAGTTTATGGAGTTCCAAGTCCAGTCGTCCCACTGCCAGCACCTCTTCCACCTCAGCAAATCATCTCTGAATTCTCTTACCCAGTACACACCCCTGCCAGAGCTATCGAAGTTATTGCACCTCAGCCAATTCCCGCCCCCGTTTACTCTGTCCCCCGACACGAGATTGCCAGGCCCGTACTTCCCTTGGCTTCCAGCTTCAACTACGAGGTTCCCCAATACGTTCCCCGAGTTTTGAACTCTTATGCTGCTCCCGCACCCCTTATTCACGCTCCTGCGCCAGTTCTGCCAGCACCCGTGTACAGTGCACCCAGGATCGACTACCCAGCACGTCCTCATTCAGCGTACGGAGCTCCACTTTTCTAAACTTGTCTTGTTATACTATGTAATAACTGAACGAACACGCTGTTTTATATGTAATTTTAATGTAAAGTAAATAAATTTTTGAATTATATATGTATGTTTTACTGTTACATTGCACACAACTACTTCATCAGCATCATGATCAGCCTTGTTAATATCGCCACTGTGGAAGCATTAGCCTCTCTGCTCGGCCAAAAGTGATTCTAAGATTATATACCTATTAAGGAAGAATCTTTTCTTGGTGCATACCATCACTGTATCTGTTTTTATGTGTTATCAGTCAACATGGCAGATTACAAATCGAATATCTAGGTTACATTTGAATATATAGGATTCCCCAATATGTTCTTAATTCCTCTGGTAAAATGATATATTATCCCAAACTGAACACATTTTCTTGAATAACCAATTGTTTTTCTTGTTTTTCTATAATTTGTTTAGTAACTTGGTTATTAGAAAACGCAAGGAATTGGCTATTAAAAAAAAAGTTCAATTTGGGATATCGCCCCACCAGAGGAAATAAAAACATCTTGGAGCACTCTGTATATTTATGACAAAATTAGTGAGCTAATTACTACGGAAATGATGAATAAGATGAAAACAACGAAGAAATGATAAACTAGAAAATATAAAACAATAATATGATAAAAAACATGTTAATGCATAAACTGAGAACAAAAATAAAATTGAACATCATCAAGAAATATATATTTCTTGTACGTTAACATGATAGCAACTATGATATATAAGTTTCTCCAAAGATATAATAATTACTAAACAAGTTATTCAAGATATTTACATGACCACTCATATGACGAGTTTCATTGCTCCATCAAACATATTTATTCACCTTTACATGTTATTGTTCTGTTGCTTATATTTTGAATTATAATACCAATTGATGAATCTCATTCAGATTTAGTGTTTCCATATACTTCACCCCATCACTAGTAATTAGCTTTTCAAAGTGGGCGATAGAATTTTTCCACATATCCCTAGCCGATTTAAAAAGAACTTTCCATAAAGTAACAACTTTGTTTTTAAGAGGATTCATAATGTAAATGACAAGAATGTATCTATTACAACAGAACAACATGCAACTATGCAGTGCATCTATTGTTGGAAGCAGTGTTGAATTCAGACTGATTACTCCGGGGGGGGGGGGGGGGGATGAAACGTCTGGGGGGTATTTTTACCTATTCCACCGCAATCCGCCCATTATTTTATAGATTTAAAGAAACATGAATATGAAGTGGTAATGTTTCCGGGGGGGAATTTTGTTATGCCCGGGGGGGAATTTCACCCCCGGGCACCCCCCTGGATTCAACACTGGTTGGAAGCAAATGCTTTTCCACCCACTTTATGCTACAATGATAATTCATGCATTAAATTTTGTTATTCAAAATTAAACTGCAACCATCTAAAAACTTTCAGAGCGCCCCTTATGTAAAATAGTAAATCCTTCCTTCGCATTTAATTTTACTTGGATTAGAATGGCGGTCATAATTATACACTCATTTATGAACTGCAACGTCTAAATAAATAAAAATGCATTTATTAGCTATCTAAATATTGGAAATATATTCAACAAGGCAATTTTTTTCTTGGACATGACTTTGTTCTTATATACCACGATTTTACTTTATTACATTTACAACCCATTTGCTTTAATATTCTGTTATGAAACAAAATACAATATTCTCAGTTCTGATGATAACCCTAAGTTTTTGAGCACATTCTTCTCATTTTTTTTTGTCTTTCTGTAACCTTATAGGACCTAACCGCATTTGAAATATGGCTGTTTAAAAACAGTCATATCTCCAAAGCATCTAAATATGTGAGAAAGTAGATATCATTAAACCTTGTAACAACAACGTAGACAAATATTTAAGTTTACCAATAATAACCTTGTCAGTTTACTACTTAATGGCAGCTGCCAATTACGTCAAGCGCTTTCAAGTTTAGTACATATTTTTTATATTATTAGGTTAGGCTACATCAGCCTTTAATTTCTACAATTTAAAAACGGACTTTAATAAATATAATAATAATCCTAATTCAGAATCGGTTTAAAAAATTTTATTGGTTATAATACGTAATTTCCAACTTCTTCTGGAAGCTAAAGTTTCCAGGGTAAGCGTAAAATGCAAAACAGCGTTCATTTCAGACAGAAAACACTAATATCAAAATAAGTTAATATTAACTTTGTCAATCTCCTCTTTCACGAAGAAAGTACTAAGCAATTGTGAAATAGGCTTGAGAAGTCGTTTATTGGAAGCATCTAATGTCTGTGAGCAAAATCCATAGACAAAAATGGCTTCAAAACAAACAATACTATACGCTTTACCATTATAATCATTTAACACTATTGACAACCGAGAAGCTCATGTAACAGTAGCAGTGGCATGTTACATTTAGTTATAAAATCAACAGAAGCAAAAGCAGATTCACAACAAGTAAATTGTAGTCTACAGCAACAGTAGATCAGCTGTACGGGCTAATACAGCTTTCGTAATATACTAGCCCTCCTTTTTTATCTAATAACAAAGACAAACACACGGAAGGTGTGAGCATTGCAGCGCAGCTCCAGAAAGTTCTGAAGTAGACGTAGAAGTTATAGTCTTAAGGTATCACTGTACCCAGTTAGCACCAGCACATCTGTTGTAGAAGCTAACGAAGTTTTAATAATATACTGGCGTTTCTTTTTATGGAATAACAAAGCCAAACACAAAGTAGGAGAGCGTGTTGTATGGCAATAGTTCTTAGGTAGACGTAGTAGTCTTAGTCTTAAATTACCACTATAGCCAATTAGAAGCACATCATCTAAAATACTGCCTATAACAATAGCACATCAGTTGTAGTGGCTAACGAAGTTTTCATAATAGACTGACGTTTCGTTTTATCGAATAACAAAGACAAACACACGGGAGGAATGTGCGTTGCAGGGCAGCTTCAGGTAGCTAACGTAGTAGTTTTAGTATTAAGTTACCACTGTCGCCAGTTAAAAACACAGCTGAAGCATAGCATATAACAACAGCATTAGCTGTCGGAGCCAATAAGTTTTTATATCTTGGCGCGTCCATTTATTGAACAACAAAAACAAACACAAGGGAGGTCAAGCGTTGCGAGGCAGCCCCGAGTAGCTTTTAAGTAGACATGGTGTTCTTAGTCTTAAGTTATTGCTACAAAATTTTAAGTGAATTAATAATTTATGAATTACCACGAGATTACATAGTCACATTCGAAGGCCTACTATCTACAGTGAAGACGGCCGAGTCTGGCACGAAATTTCAAGTCAATTGCAATTGCTAAGAACACAAGTCTTTAGCTACGACAAATGTGTCTGGAAGCGAGAACACATTAACTCAAAAAGAAGAAATCGGTCGCAGGGTAATCTGAAATATAAATAACATAAGGGCCAGATCCAAAGGGTCGCAGTAACAAAATAATACAAGTACTGTCTAATAGCCGGAGAGTAAAGCATGTATATAATAGCTAGTAATGTGGTACTTACATATAAACGTATAGTACGCCTGGTGCAACCAATATATGATCTGAAATAATTGTACTAGCCTAAATATTACAGATACTGCAGCAGAAGCTGGTCACAGAAGTCATAATACCGTAACGAAGTAAATGCATAAATACAATATTGAAATTACATTAAATATAAAAACTAGGTGATTGAAAGTTAAGGACTGAATATCATTTGACTGCAACGTATACTTCGATGAGACCTTGGAGAAAAATCATCGGTGGTTTTGGCGCCAATGCACAATGCAAGATGCAACGTACGAGAACAAAGTCAAATTACCACACAAAAAGAAAAGGTAAAATAATTCGAGAAACTCTAAATGCATGCAGTCGAATAAACTGCCATTCGGCGCAGCAATAAAGTCTCAATGAAAATTGTACGAATAAGGAAGCTAGGAAGCGTTCGCAATCGAACGGTTACGATCACCCGCAATCCCTTGAAATATAGGCGAACATCTGACAGCGTTGTTCGGCATCCAGCGTCCATGAGGGTCATTGTTCTAGCGTAAACACGCTTAACCTCACAATTTTGTAGTGTTTTAGTTTTTATAGAACTCAAAGTCACAGTCTTGAAAGTTTAGAAAGCAAAAACAAACTTTGGGATTATGTAACCACGTGCTTACACAGTTTAGCGTGCATTGAGTATCGTTCTGTGCAATTTACACTGAACTGCGCAAGCGCCAACCATCGTTCGCTATCGTCCAGCAGCAAAATTTTCCAGTCGATTTTAAATTCGTGCTGGACGATCGACATCGACCGCTATCGGTCGTGACCGCCCAACGTTGTCAAAGTTTAAGTAAATGCATTGGAAATGTTGAACGGTCGCTCCAGTTGGCTCTTAAGTAAACATAGTACTCTCTTAAACTAGCGCTGTAGCTAGTTAGAAGCATATTAGCTAAAATATAGCATGTATCAATAGCACATTGTTACCGCAAGAAAACGGTATTAACGACATAACAAAAGGCCCTTCATGCGTGCAAAACAAGGTCATACGCTTGGAAACCAAATCTGTTACCCACGAAACGACTTTACGACATCATCGGGAATTTGAATCGGATACGCAGCTCCAACCCCTCGTTACGAGTTGGTCTGTTAGAAATGTGCTCGGCTTTGGTACGCTCAGCAAGAAGGTCGTGGTTTTTTCTTACCTTAAAGATTAGGGCTGAGCTTCAGCACAAGGGGTAAATGATGGTAAAATTAATGCGCCACCACATTCGGAATAAATCGGGAAAACAACGTTAACAATAGGTAGGCCCACTTTGAATGTGGAAGTCAGTAGGCTCACCTTTCTACTTCCAGCTTGACGTAGTTTGGTCGACGATCCACGTATAACACTGACTTACCTTCCAAAAATAATTCATTGATGCAGCTGCTAAACTTTTTTACAACTGAAAAGTACACAAATAGCGCATGCAAATATCATAAACAACAAGTGATAAACATAAATACTTAACAATGGACCCTATTAAAATAATAAAAATGTAAAAATTACCATACACAAGATTTGGAATAAAAGTAACAACGCCGACATGGGTTAGTGAAGGTGAGGTTAAATTGAGTAACACGTTAACTTAGTTACAAGCAGTAAACTTTACTGCAAATACATAAGGTGGCTCAAAAACGAAACTGCCACAACGTTATATTAAATAGTAACAAGGAAATATGACGATTCAAAAAATTTGCCAAAACCAACAACTCTAACAATAAATGTAATATTACACCGGATTGTTCAACACTTGGCGGAACGTTCACTATACCTTATAAACAATAAAGTTACAATACAATAGCAGGTTACCTAAAGCAGATCAGCTGACTGCATTTAACGTGCGGCATTATAGGTGATCGCTTCTCCCAAACAAACTGCCCAAAATGCCTGAAGAAAAGAACGACCGGCAGACCATCAGGTGTTGGCAGGATGCTGGAACAAGGCCTCGATGAAGTTTGCCATAACCGGGGTTGGCAAGATGAATTATAATCCCCAAGGGTAAAAAGACGTCGCAATGATACTTTCAGTAAGGAATAACGAAACTAGCGAGATACAACATGACGTCGTATTTAAGTTAGCGTTGATATTTTTGGGAGTCCGTGAAAAGATCCGCCATAGAGAAATTAAAGGTCTCGCAACCCTCACGGTTATTTGGCTAATGGTACCACATACATAATATAAAACAGTATATACAGGTGGTATAACATGCAAAAAATAAAAAAAAAACACCTATGAATGTATTTAAACATAAAATTAAGTCAAATTGGCATACAAATTCAGTTTCAAGTATTACAGGTCCAGGTTGTTGAAGCCACTGGATTGCTTCTGATGTGGCCTGAAGAAAGTCGTTACTGGTACCAGGAAATGCTCTCGTTGGGCATACGTATGTGATATATTGTATTGTTTGGCTGTCCGCACCACCGTCACATTCAGCGCTCTGGCGTATGCTCCATTTGTGTAGTGCTGCTCCTCATCTGTCATGGCCAATACGTACCTTATTCAGACTGACCCAAAATTTACGTGGCAGGTTTAAGCCGCTGGGCAGTTTTTGAGGGTCGAGTTAGGAATACCATGTTGGGCTGGATTGGTTCTGCCACCCTTCTATCCACTTATTACTACCATTGAAACCCTGATCAATGAGCTGTTGGGCTGTTTTCACCGGGGGTTTTCTGGACCTAAGCCTGCCAAATGTAATTAAGTCTTGGTGAATGGGAAGAGCTGGGCTTGCGAAGATTTTCTTAAATTCCCGGACGATTATTTTCTTCCTACGAATTTTTGGAGGTTCTATGTGGCTTAATATTGGTAGCCACGCAGTGGGTGTGGACTTGATGGATCCTGATATTATTCGCATGGTTTGGTTGAAAACAGTGTCAACTTTTTTGACATGGGGGCTATTCATCCACGTCGATGCACAATATTCTGCTGTTGAGTAGACTAAGCTTAGCGCTGAGGTGCAGAGCGTAGCAGCTTCTGCTCCCCAAGTTGATCTCGCCAGTTTATGTAAAATGTTGTTCCGGGTCCTCAATTGTGCCGCAAGACCGGTTAAATGCTTATTGTAGGAGAGAAAGCGATCTAGTGTTACACCCAAATATATTGGATTGCGGTTGTAAGGCAAGGTCATGCCATTACAAGTTACATTCAAGGTTCTGCCGGCCATTTTGTTGTTAAGGTGGAAGCAAAATGTTTCGGTCTTAGTGGTACTTGGAGTGAGTGGCCATTTGCTGAAGTAATCCGTTGGTACGCTGAGATCATTGGAGAGAGTGTTTTCCAAAAATTCCAAGCTTGTGTGCTGGCTAGCAAGGGCCAGATCGTCAGCGTATGAAAATTTGCGGCATATCAGCTATGTAGAGGTTGAAGAAGAGCGGTGATAATACGGATCCTTGAAGAAGGCCGTTATTTAGTATCTTACTTTCGCTCATCGTGTTTCCCACGAACGTTTGGAAAACTCTGTGGGATAGCATATTACTAAGTTACTTAGTTTCACACAGCCAGTAGCTTTCAAAAATTTGAAAACTACTCTATACGGTGTGCACCTGTTTTTTGGAGCTATTTGTACCATATCTCAATTAACGTTGTTAACGCAAGCACCTGGTCCTCGCAGTTACGATTGGGTCGAAAACCGGCTTGCTAGACCCTTACGGTAATGGACTTCGACCACACTAACTAGTTTGCTTCACTTGCACCCCCAATAGCTAATGTTCACATTACACCGTACCCCCAGGATTGCCACGTAAACGAACAGTTCTATTTCTTAAGAAAGCACCCACAAATTAACGAACACGCACACATTAATCGGAAAGCGGAAGCGGGAATATAATTTCCTCAAAAAGCAACCCCCGGGCAGCCTAAAGCGGAACCGCGCAGGTTCCAAACTCACACACGTGCTTTTTGGATCAGAGACAGACGGGAATTGAATTTAGAAAACGCAGGCAGTCCCAACGACGGCTACATCGTCCCAAATTGCATCTCTCTTCTACAACGACAGGCTAAATCTTTTGTCGCACAATTTCAAACGGATTGCAACACCAACTGTAATACCTATGATCAAATATCTCGTGGAAGCACCCAGCCTTTCAATGCGCCTACTTTTCGCCGCGAAAGCAATAAAGAAAGCGATAGCGGGCTACGTCATTGCAACCGATGCAGAAAGCACATCTAAATTAAGAACATGCATATCTATAATCTATATATCTATAAACGGAGTAAAGTTTTGAGGCCTTGCCGAACTTTTAATTTAGGCGTGGCCGAACTGGGAAAAAAAATTAAAATCGAAGCTAAAAAATAGCGGAAAGGCGGAAAAGGGCGAAAATAAAGCGAATTGTCCTCACAACATCAGCTGTGAGGGTTAATAAAGTTGTCATAATAAGCTAGCGTATCCTTTTATCGAATAGCAATGACAAACACAAAGGAGGGGTACGCGGTACAAGGTAGGTCCGGGTAACTCGAAAGTCGACTTATAGTACTCAAAGTATACCATATATCAACAACACATCAGTTGTGAGTAGTGATGCCGCTGAGACGAGATAACTTTCGGTCGAGATTGATAATTTTCGATATCGAATATTCGAGACGTGATCAACCAAATTCTGGAATATTCGAGGCCAGATTAACCAAATTCTCGATCTCGACAGTTTTTCAATAGAATTTTTAAAACCTGTGTAAAAACAACGCAGAATCGGTCTCTGTTAGTGGTTGTTAGGCGTCACTACTTCACGGTTGCCAAAGCCGGATTGGGGAATCGCAGTAGATAAAAAGGTAGTTATATAAATAACATATGGGGCAGATCCAGAGAGACGCAGTAACAAAATAATACAAGTACTGTATAATAACAATTGTGTATAATAGCCGGAGAGTAAACAATGTATGCTGGGTGATTCTTGACTTATACGCATAATTGCGAGGAATGATAGTTCGTGAAGTGTAGTGATGGATAATTAAAAAAGTGCAGTAAACGTATTTTATTAACGGAGATACCGAATTAATTATATAACTTAAACTGGAGTCTCACAACAATTGTTCGAAGTGATTTTCTTAAGCGCATCGAATCCATGCTGCACCACACATACGTACTGGACAACCCATAGAAAAGTTTCTCGACCCGTATGATATCTTTGAGGAAACCTGTGTGCATAAAGCCGAGCTGCAGCTACTGAATTTTGGTGTACTTCCCCGTAAGTTACGTCTAATAATTTTTCTTTTATAAATAAAAGAAGCTCCAATTTGACAACTAGTGACGGAAAGTGACAGATAATAATCAAGATAAATAAATGGGATAATTTTATATTTTACTAATTTACCACTCTCAACATAATTAATTCGTTATCTCCTTTAATAAAATACTTTTATCTACTCCAGTGGGATAAGTAACTCATTACGCCATTCATGTAATGGCTTCATTGCCTAACTGAGTGGTGTAAGGGCTTCATTACCTAACTTCAAGAGTGTCAAATGAATGACATAACGCAATTTCCCTACTAAAATATTTTTGAAAATGACAGAACTGACATTTCTCTTAATGCACTTTTCTCAATTTTAGGCAGTTTTGGATAACATTTTGTACAATAGATGTGTGATAATGCTCATTAATATAGTTGTCTGTTTACATAACTTCTGCTACTCACTCGTTTGTAACTTACACACACGTATATTAATGGTGCTCTTATCCCACTTGTATAATAAATAACCATTACTACACTTTTTACTTCCCTCGTCTAAAAGATGAAGGAGGTATTGTAATCATGAAAAAATCACCTCAAGATTTCTTCAGATCTTCCCGTTTAAGGGTCCCTAGATGACGAAAAACAAGTTTTATCAATTCCGTCTGCCTGTTGGCGGTATAACTCAAAAACTATTTGTTGGAGGAAGACAATATTTTATTTATTACAAATTATATATCCAACTGTCATGAAACCGTGAAAAGTGCAGACAAATATATACAGGGTGAACACCTTAAAAAATAAAATATTGTTTATTTTTTATTTAACTTATCAATAAATACAAGTAATAATTTGTACATAGCGCAGGCTTTATTCTTACCAAAAATAGGGCCCAATAGATACAGAATAAATGTTGTACGATACAAAAACGAGCAACAAATTAGTGCGTTACTTAATATAGCTGCAACGCAGGAATTCGAAGGGTCGGTACTCCGCAGCTCAGATAAATAGAAATAGCCCGTTCCCTTGCAATATCCCACAAAACGTTGGGACTGCATACGCGGTCCGCTTGCCGCGCCGCGCCATTCGAATTGGACCACCGTTTTTTTTTTTATTTAAAAATGTATTTAATTTATTAGAAACGTGAAGATATTGTTACTCCTAACTTAATTTGATTTTTAAAATTATTTAGTGCCACAATGTCGACGAGAAAAGTTCTGGATAAGGCCTTTTACAGATTTTTTGGATTAGTTTTTCTCAGACTCGACTCAACATAGTGCCCTCTATAACAGCCAGGGTTTTTTCTGTTACCTATCTTAAAGAGCGATGAGATAACACTAATTTTCCATTCGTTAGGTGTTTTTTGTTGTGTTAGACATAAATTGAACAGGTGTATAACTCGCAACAATAGTATGTCTCCGCCATGTTTAATAAGCTGGGCCGGTATATTGACCGGATCCAGACTTTAATTCTTCTACAGTTATCGATTCCACTTCACCGTCATTTTCTATTTCACATTCATCCATCATAAGTTCCTGTCTTTTCTCTAATAATAGGGTTTAGTAATATTATTTTCCAGACTTCCGCTGATCGCGATCCTCCTGTGTATGTGTTTATCTGATTGCATTTGCTTTCCCAAAATGTATTCGTTTCTTCTCTAATCTTATTCCTTAGTTCTCTATTTTTTTTGTTTATAATTTTTATTATTGTTTTCTGTTCTGTTTGTTAAACATTTTCTATAAAGCTCGTTTTTTACTTAATCAGTTGCTTTACAGTATCTGTAAGACATAATGTTATTCTGTTTTTATGTTTTTCACGAGTGTATTGTCCAAGCGCTTCTGCAGCACTTTTATGTATAGCTCATTTAAGATTATCATGTTCTTCTATTGATTGTGATGGTAACATATTATCTAGTTCCGTTGGTAATCGCCTTTGATATAAGTCTTGAATACTTGGTTGTTGTAATAATTATAATTTTTCGCATTTGGTATAATAATGTGCTATTTTACTAAATTCAAAATTGTTTAATAAAGTGGCACTGTGGTGCATAGAATTGTCACTTTACTATATGGTAATGCCACTGTCAAATCGAGGTTAGCAGGTTAGGCATTGCGTCAGTCTGTGTCAAAACTGACGGAAAACCTTACATGATAAGTTGTTCCCTGGATGTAATTTTTTGGAAGTGGTCTATTATGATATGTTTTATCGGACTTTTTCCACTGTCTAGGGTGTATATCACACGACGTTTAGTCCTGAGAAGGACTAACCAGGAACACCTGAAGACGGCAGTAGATCAAAACTCCCGAAACCTCGTGTGATATACACCCTAGACCGCGGAAAAAGTCCGATAAAACATATCCTAACCTGATAACCTCGAATTTGACATAGACTTACACCAACATATTATTCATACGTTTGAATTTCCCTTATAAACTTTTTTAATGAGCATGTCGTATAATGCTTTTATATAAACGATTATTAATTCTAATACAAAATGCGAAAAAATAGTATACACACTTCGTAAGAAAAGCAGTTTTACTAAACTAATATAGCTTTTTAAGTTACACGCTCGCTTCGCTCGCTCGTACTCAATCAAGCTATATTCTTTAAGTAAAACTTTACTTTTCTAAACTTGTTGTGTAATATATTATTATAGCGTTTGTTATTGATTTCAATGGCCCTATTTGTGTTTGAGTGCTCATTATTTTTCTTATTTTGTTATTGTGCTTCACTGCAAAAGAATAAACTACATATTTTCGCTACTACCAGCTGATTGTCGGTTCCACAATTGGCTCCTCTTTTTACTCTCAAATCCTGTATTTGGAAGTTTGAGGTTTTCTTGGTAATCACATAATCGATAGTTGACTTCTGTTGCATCAACGGTCTTTCCCAAGTAAAACGCTGGCAGCCTTTATGTGCATACCATATGTTTGTAAGTCTTAAATCATATTGGCTATAGAGCTCTACGAGTCTTTCGCCATTGTCATTCTGTACCTCATCGGCGAAATTGCCAATAACGTCACTATCATCTGCCAATATTATATATTTTAGCTCTCATAATTATGCTTGAAAGTAAAAATCACCTTTTATGACGTTTTCAGAGTTATCTACAGGCGCATATACTCTTTTACAATCATTGTTTTATAACCATATATTCTGAGTGTGTCACTCTTCTGTCAGATATATATTCATAGTTTTGTACAAATGGCTTAAGATCTTTTCTTATCATAATAGCTACCCCTTATTTAGCCAGTTGATGTTTTTTTACCCCTAACCAAAAGTACACGTATCCTTCCTCCTCTTCATTTCCACATTTCTTCCCTTTTGTTTCAGACAGTACTATAATATCCATTTTGTACTTTCCTGTTTCAGATGTTATTTCCGTCATTTTATCCGATATGCCACGAATGTTCCATGTTCCAATTCTCTGTGTCCTTTTCATTGCCAAATGTTGTCGTAATTTACATCCATCCGATTTCCAAGGCTAAGTGCTGGTATTTTTAGCATTAAAGTTTTTTTTAAGAAGGCAGGGTGCTGACTTATTACTTCAACCCCCATACTTGGAGGACCAGGCTTTTCTATTAGGTATGCTCCTTTAGTCGAACGGTACGACTACAGGCAGGAGGTACGGCGTGAATGTGGGTACAAGATTTGTTGGCAGAACTGCTAAGAGGGGTTGCAGAGGCTACTCGAGATTTACTGGGACAAACCTATTCGACGACGATTGGACGAAACTGATCGATGGATCTGGCGCTAAAGCACAACACAAGATGCAACGTACGAGACCAAAATCAAATCACCATACAATAAGCAAAAGTGAAATAATTAGAAATACTTCACGGTTGCCACAGCCGGATTGGGGAATCGCAGTATGCCCCAGACTTAATTTTTTGTGGCTATTGGAGTATGTAGAAATCGTGCCAAATATTCTGGTCTAGGAACAAAGGCTTGATACTGGAATCGAATTTACTATAGCATAATTTTTGCCTTGTTGGAACATTTGTTTTCTTCTTTAATTCTGAACATAAAAACTTTGAAATTTTTTTATTGTAAATTTCAAAATCGAAGAGATATTTAAAATATGCAAACTATTAACCAGGGACAAATATCTTATAATCATTTATATCAACTTCAAATACTCAAACGAATATTACAATATGAATACATAATACACCAGTCTACGCCGTCACACATTATTTGCATCTCCTTCTACACGAAATGAAATAGCGAAAATGGTTTCAAAATACTTTGTAATATTCAGCTATTTAAGTTTTGCATTATTTTGTATTTTATTGTACCTATATAGAAATTAGCGATGGGAGCGTGCCGGGAAAACAGTTGGGTCACGCCGGGTCACGGCGATTGACAACGAAAACGGCTTCAAAATAAATTTTCAGTTTACAATACTTAATATAGTTTTGAATTATGGAATACATTAGCAGTTGAACATTTCACGATATGTTAATCTGAGAGTAATTTTCTTAACTAATATATTGAACAGAAATGGTTGTCGTGCTTACTACCATTTAACTCTATGAAAAGTCCAGACGTAGAATGATTTATAGTTGCCTTTGTCTTATTTGTATATTTTTAACTTTGTTGCTATTGCCAGATTATGTTTTATATCCAGTTCTCAGTTATCTTAGCAACTAGCTGGTGGTGCTGATACCGTATCCTTTACATGATAGTCCAATATAATATTAAATAATTCATATATAATTTAAAACATCATTTATTTTACAATGTAAATAAGATATAAAACAACGTATTCATTTAGTTATTACATAGTATAACAAAACAGGTCAACAACTTTATTTTAGAAAAGTGGAGCTCCGTACGATGAATGGGGAAGTGCTGGGTAGTCGATTCTGGGTGCACTGTAGACGGGTGCTGGAAGAGCTGGTGCAGGAGCGTGAATAAGGGGTGCGGGAGCAGCATAAGAGTTCAAAACTCGAGGAACGTATTGGGGAACAGCGTAGTTGAAGCTGGAAGCCAAGGGAAGTACGGGCCTTGCGATTTCATGTCGTGGCACAGAGTAGACGGGGGCGGGAATTGGCTGAGGTGCAATAACTTCGATAGCCCTAGTAGGGGTGTGTACTGGGTATGAAAATTCAGAGATAATTTGTTGGGGTGGCAGAGGTGCTGGCAGTGGGACGACTGGACTTGGCACTCCATAAACTTGAACTGGAGCTGGAGCAGGCAGCCCAATCCTTGGTGGTCCATAGGCTACTTGTGGTGGAAGAGGAGCAGCCTGATGGTAGGGTCCCAAAGTTCCGGCAGATGCAACGGACAAAAGTGCCGCGAGGACGAAGAAACGTACCTGGAAATAAAAATTGAGGCATAAGCTTTTCACATAAAATCAAGCTGTGAATTGTGATTGCAGCAATACTTACGTTGTTTACGCTGTTCATTGTTGCTCTTCTAAACCTTCAACTGTGTATGAACACTCAACGGACAAACCTGCTTATATAGTACAGTTTATTTGTTATTCCTCCTCAAGCTGTTTAAAATAGAATAACGAATTAGTATAGCCGGATGTTTTTACAGTATCTGCATTTGAAATCTATATTGAATGTGTAAGAATTTGTGTACACGGCCAAGAATGCTTCAATGCGTTTTCTATTATGACAACTTATCAGAAATTATCTGAATTTCTTGACTTACAAGTTACACGAATGCTATTGAAAAATGGATTTATAAAACGTCATTCAAAAATAAATGAACATGATACTTATTTGTCTAGATGCGAGAGAAAAATATGATGATATTTCTCTCTTTGCACTCCTGAAGAAAATTGAGTTTGGGTACATTTATTTAATTCTAAGCGCTTCTTAGGGTCTACAACGTTCTTTGCAATCTTTTCATCAATTTATTGTCAATCGTAGTAGGCTAACGATTAAACCTGGAAAAGCTGAAAAACATTAACTTTCACACGATTTACAACTGTGTAAATTTTAAGAACGATCTAATAATAAATAAAGAAGTTATGGTACTACTAGACATTTACTATTTTTTAAAAATAATTAAAATATCTCTCTTCTATTATCATTATGCTCCAACATATTTTTTTAATACAAAAAGAAATTAACCGTTTTTATAAACATATCTTCCCGATCTTTAAATCGCTGTAACCTTAAATAAACTAGGTACTGGACAAAATTATCGCATCACAAAAAATATTCTAAAAACTAAATTTTCATATTATTATATGTGTTAGCGGCCAACTACACTTTGTAATAACAAATCGAAACCAATGCATCTGTTCTGAAACGACTAGAGACCTTTAAGAAAATTGTTTTTTGTGATGCGATAATTTTGTCCAGCAATTTATAATGCCAAATGCGTCTACAGTAATAACTTAATATAAAAATAAATACTGATAAGATGTTATGATCCTCTATACTCCGCCATTTCTAGGGTGCACATACATATTTATGAATATAAACATCTCAAATAATGTAAAAGACTATTTCCACTTTTTCAACAATTGAGTTCATTTGACATATTTTTTCCATGCAAATATATTTTTAGAAAAGCTTTCCTTCAACTACATTGCATACTTAGCTCAAAACAAACAATTATAACACAATTGATTTTAAATGCGAAACTAAGCGGTATTTTACGCTAAGTACTATAATTAAGTACTTGCCTGCGCGCTCCAATTCTTTATTGTTCAATATAAACTTCAAACGTAAATACAGAAAGAACATCCGGCCATACTAATCGGTTATTATATTTTGAGTAGGTTTACTATATAAGCAGTTTTTTCCTTTGGTAAGTCATATACAACTTAAGGTTCAATAGAGCAACAATGAACAGCGCAAACAACGTAAGTATTGCTTCACCCACAATTGGCAAACACTATATGCCTTAATTTTTATTTTCAGGTACGTTTCTTCGTCCTCGGGGCACTTTTGTCCGTTGTATCTGCCGGTACTTTGGGACCCTACCATCAGGCTGCTCCTCTTGCACCACAAGTAGCCTATGGACCACCAAGGATTGGGCTGCCTGCTCCAGCTCCAGTTCCAGTTTATGGAGTACCAAACCTTCCCCAGCCAGTCGTCACACTGCCAGCACCTCTCCCACCCCCACAAATCATCACCGAATTCTCTTATCCAGTACACACCCCTACTAGGGCTATCCAAGTTATTGCACCTCAGCCAATTCCAGCCCCCGTCTACTCGGTGCCACGACATGAAATTGTCCGTCCAGTAGTTCCCCTGGCTTCCAGCTACCGCTACGATGTTCCCCAATACGTTCCCCGAGTTTTGAACTCTTATGCTGCTCCTGCACCTCTTATTCACGCTCCTGCGCCAGTCCTTCCAGCACCCGTGTACAGTGCACCCAGGATCGACTACCCAGCACGTCCCCATTCATCGTACGGAGCTCCACTTTTCTAAAATAAAGTTGTTGGCTTGTTTTCGTTATACTAAGTAATAACTGAACGGATACGTTGTTTTATATTTTATTTATATTATAAAATAAATGAAGTTTTGAATTATATATAAATGATTTACTATTATATTGGCCCATCATTATACCAAGTCTACGTTATCATATACCAATTGCTTAGTGATATGAAAATAGATACAAGGTTAATAAGACGCAAAATAAGATAAATGCTAGTAAAACAAGGTACGTCTGAATCTTTTCATAAAGCTAAATAGTTTGCTGTAATAAACATGACAATCAATGTTGTGCAATACGGATGGGGCCACAATTATACCGTGTGTCCACAGGAGGACGCACCATAGGGATAACTAAATAGAATAGAAAGATCGGCTAATGCTGTGATCTCCGGAACGCTAAAACGTTGTTTTCTGGCTTCTACCCACCACTATATGAAACAATATTGTTATACATGGTACAAGAAAAGGGACGGTGGTCATAGCACTGGTTGATATTTATATTCTATTAGCATTATCTTATATCTATGGTGCGTACTCCTGTGGACACACGGTATATAACAGCAATGAGATAACATGAATAACAAAATAGAATGCTTGAGTAAGAAAGAGATGGCCGTACGAAAAAATTATTTTAGTAGGCATGTTTAGTTGACAAATGTCATAATTAAATTAAGTGTCGAGCCTTCTCGAATATTTGCTACTATGTTTATCTCTTTCTTACTCAAGCAATACGAGTTATTTTCTTGTTCATGTTATCTCATTGCTGTTATATATAATTGTGGCCCCATCGGTATATTAGTTAAGGACATTACTCTTAGGTCAACATATCGCCAAAAGGTTAAATTCGAATATTGGATAATTTTATACAATTGTATTGAATCAAAAATATAATTTGTTCAACTTTAAACCGATCATCATCTCTTAAATTTAGAAAAGTGGCCAATACGAACTTATACTATACTGCCAATAGTACAGCAAGTCATTATAATATTATCGAGTTGGTATGAGCTAACTTGGTTTTGTTTCATCTGTCAAATAAAATAATTTAAAAATGTCAGTTACCCTTTTCAGGTTATTTCGGGCGATGTAAGCTTAAGAGGCAACAAAAAAATGCATTGGGGACAATCATCGATTTAAATGATACTGGAGTAATAACACAGTATTTTGACCTTTCTGATATATATTTTCTTTCTAAATATAATTTGTAGTCCGCCTAAAAATCTATATTTTTTTAAATAAATATCATTCCTTTACAAACCCAATGCAAGAAAATGGCGACTCGTTTTATTTTCAGCTTTGGGATTATAAATCATCCAAAAATAATAGATAATGTGCGTACTAACTTATTATATCACTCCTGAAGGGAAAATGGTATTAAACAATTATAAAATCTATAGTAAGATTAACTTTAACTTAAAAATTGAAAATTTACTTTTAAACAAGTTTTCTACGTCCAGTTGAATATTTCATTAAGCAAAATAACGGTAAAGGCCATCTTAATTATCTCATTTTCAAGTATAATAAAACAAAAAAGAGTTAATTTCTTCTAGATGGAGTTGCTGATATTGTGCGAAGGTAGTGACGATTTATTATTGTAATATTTATTTGAGCATTTAAAGTAGATATAAATAATTAAAAAGTATTTGTCCCGTTACCCCTAGCCTAGGGCGATAACAAAAACATTACAAACTATATCTGACTGAAAATATTTAATTAAAAACGCAACAGACGATTCGAACACCATATACTGCCATCCTATCAATAACCAACTAGGCTAGACACCTAAATATTCTTCAAAGAGGAGAATCAATTGATGTAGATAGCTTTGTTCTTAAGTATATTTTAAATATGTAAAAATATGCTACACAAATTTTATAAAATACTAATTTATTTAGTCCGCAACATTTGTAAATCAGAATAAAACACATAAACGTATATTTAAAGCAAAAAGTTATTTTTAAAATTTGCAAAATGTATCTGTTTTCTTTTAAAATATACTATGACGAAAATGTGTTATTACGAATATGTTAACTTAAATAGCTTCGTTTCAGAAACTCTTGGCTTTCGAGTTATGTTGTTCTTTGTATGTATGTATTGTATTATTCTTACCTCTTTTACCTACCAGTGGTGCTTTGTAAGCTAGCATCTGGCAGTGCAGTGCTCAGCTACAAAGTTGGAGCGCGTCTTTTGAACTTGCGTAGCAACCATTGTGTTAAATGTGTGTGCTAATGATGTGATGACCTTGTTACTCTATCTCTTACGTCTACGGTTCTAAGAAGAGCACAGTTTATTTGCTGCCCAACTATGAATGGTGAATGGAAATATGTATTCCGCTCACAGTGGGATTCGGACCGAGGATTTACTTAATGCAAGCTTAACGCTCTATCAACTGAGCTACTCGGGATTCAAGTATAAATTGATGTAAATATAATACTCAATACTAGAATTTAGTGCAGAGTTCTTATTAAGGTTAAAGAATTAGCTAAACATACAACATTGTCCAGCGTTTAAAAGAAAACATGCTAGTAAAAAACTGTTGAAAATATTGAAACTACAATTACAATGTCTGTAGCATAAAATCTCTTTTATGTTTACGGAAACTGCAGTAATATTAGGAGACAAAGTAAATACAAAAATTAACATAAAATAATATTCAAGTAATTAGTACGTCACTCGTACTTTACGCGTTTCAAATATAATTAATTCTGCATTTTTTAGAAAACCATAGCAAGCTACATGGTTTTTCACAGCAGAAATTGTTTAAACATGCAGATAAAAGCCGTTTTCATAAATATGCCAGGGTTGTTATTCAAATGAGAATTTTGGCAAGAGCAACTTACTATAATTATCAACAGTGCAAGTCCTGTAATAATTAATGCATGGGACAATATATGCAAAGTTAAATTTTGTACTCAACTTCAAACAGTGTTTATAAATGAAGAGAAAAACAAGAAGTTTGCTATTATTCAGAACAAAAAAGGTTCGAGAAAATCGCATTTTATAAATTTGGATCAATCTCGTTTGAGCATTTTTGACTTATCGGCCAATCAAATCTTGATTTCACGAAAATCATTACCACCATGCTGATTTGCGGAAATAATTTCTTAACGAAGTTAAAGGAGGGAACTCAAATATCAACAAATTTAATTATTACTAAAATAATTCCAATTGCTTTGATTTTTAATAATCAATTATTTTCAATTTGAATGCCAAATATAAAATGCGCTTTTCTAGCGGAATCTATTTCGCGGTGGTTATGATTTCCATTTACTTAATGGTGTATTTTATAATAAAATGTAATGCAGTGTCGTATTTAGTAGGATAGCCTACTTAACTATCTGAAAACATATTTGCGGACAATTTCATTTATTTACATTTAGACAAAGGGTCAATTTATATCATTGATCACAAAAATATTGCACGTGCAACATTATAACAACTTTAATATTATATTCCCTCAATTCTATATTAATCATCTCAATATTTTTTTTAACTGTAACATTTATAAATCCGCCTGAGGTTAGTGGCTGGGTGGATTGAATATCTTAGCAATCAGCAACTGGCACTGCAGGTCCTAAACCTGGAGAAAGGAGGACGGTTCGTCAACAAGTCCACCCTAACATGATAAACATATACAATGCTCATAGAACCAGAACACTACCTTGGATCTGGGAGTATTCAACAACGACATAGGCAAGGAGTAAGACTATTATTAGAAAAAAATAAAAGATCAGATTCGGAACCTAGAATATTCTGTCATGATCAAAGGTATATCAGGAGATATTAATTGAGCTAAATGAGAATGAAATACGTAAATTTATGTGAGGTAGGTGAAAAAAATACGAAAAAAGAAAGAAAAACTAAAATCGATAATTATATCCTAGTATACAATGGGGTATCGAAAAACCAAACAGTAAAAAGAGAGTAGAAATTCTTATACATGGGAAATATTGAAACAATATCGAAAATAAAACCTACATGACCGAAAATATCAAAAAAAGAGATTTTAATAATCATATATGCTGCAGACACATTAAACGATCGAAATGAAGGAGAACCATTATATGAAACAATGCATAAGTTAATAGAGACAATTCCTATAGGAGAGAAAATAATTATACTCAGTGATCTTAACGCGAGAATCAGAAAAGAAAGTGTCAAACTAAAACAGATACCTTAGAATTTTCTGCGTCGCAAACATACTAAGAATTAACAATAAACACTGTGCCAACATACGGCTAGCAAACAATCTCTGACTATATTAATTACAAACAGAGAATTCCACTCTAGCCTAATACTAGAAATTATAGCTTTGAACTCACCCCATGGGGAGCGTCTGAATCTGATAATGGGAAAATTTTGAACAAACAAGAAACCAGCTGTTAGACTAAGAGAACCTCCGTACATCATAAAATTTAACAAGGTATCCTGTAGTAAGAAGAGTAGTAAACAACTTTACAAAGATAAACTTGCATGGAAAGTAGTAAAAGTCCTATATTTCAAGATGACAGTTGACAATAACCGTGGTGGCTCAGAAAAATATCATAAAAGCAGCAGAAGAAGCTATAGAAAAGATAAAATTAAACATTATCAATAGCAACATCCCTGTTTAGGCCGAAGTGGAGGAACTAAAGAAATGAAAAACAAATATGCATAGAATACTTGAGGGCACGATAGCTGTAACAATGGAACATATGTGTGAGGGAACGAAACATAGTGAAGAATGATGACAGAATTTTTCGACAGACATGGAGAGATATGTAGATATGTAGATAGACGGCATTGGAGCAATGTTGAGAACAAATTATATGTAAAAAACACAGTTTAACAACGACAGTGTGGGAAGAATAAATCAAATATAAGAACAAAGAAGATAAACATAACATAGTTGACAGAGATCAAGAAAACAATGAAGAGGAACCAATCACAGTAAACACTGACAAAGTAAAGAACAAAAAGTCGCAAAGCCAAAGATCCTGATCAATTAAGTAATGAAATGGTGAAATATGGAAGAAAGGCATTTATATCATAAAAAGTTACCAACGTATTTGAAACATATTGAGCCATAATAAGCCTATTCCTATCTGCTGGATATTTAGAATAATCGTCCTGATCTTCAAAGAAAGAAGACAAACTTAACCATGATAGCTACAGAGGTATAGCACTGCCTAACAGTATAAAACCAATCACGGAAGAACAACAGGGTTCAGAGAAATTAGATAGACCGTCTACGACATATATCATAAAAAATATTAAAGACATCCTTAGAGTTCAGCAGAGCAGCATTTAAGTGTTTTCTGGATATGATAAAGGTCATTGCCATGGTCAGGCATGTTATACAAATTTTAAGAAACAAGAGTACAAAGAAGTTAACAAGCCTACGTCTAAGCTCAGCGGTAGATTCTACAATGGCGTCAGCGTAAGAAGGGGTGTAGGCGTTATCCTGGTCGATGCTGCTAATTGATTGGTGTAAACTTTTAATACTTTTATTTCTACGGCCACTATGATACATACAAACAAAACTTAATATTATATATACAAAAAAACACGAAAAGAAATATATACACAAAGAGTCATCTAGACTCGGGCGCTGGTGGCGCGGGAGGTGATGGGGCGGCCTTTCCTACTGGCCGGAGGCGGGGAACGCGGCCTGGACGCAGTCCGGTCCTTCCGGGAAGCAGTCCGGGGCACGGCTTGTAGCGGGCGCTGGGAAGTTCTCCTTGGACGTCGGCGGATCGAGTAGGCCTCTCGGGGACGGCGGCTGGAGTGGGGCGTTGCCGGGGCGCGGGGTCGGGCTTCCGCTAGGGGAGTCCGGGGACGGGTGGCCCGTCGCCAGCGGGGCCCGCGACGTGGGCTGCTATCTGGGCAGGTAGCCTGCCACAGGGCTTCGAGCTCGGCTTCCTCGGCGTCCGTCAGTCGCACCTCGAGGTCCCAATTGAAGATCCGTGGACGGGGAGCCTGGGGGGTCGGCGGGCGGCGCAGCCGGGCAAAAGGTGCGTCTCGTAGGTGCTGCACCAACGGACTCCTCTGTGGGGTGCTGAGCTCCGGATCGCTCTCGTCCGTGAAGCCAACGAAATCCGGTGTGAGCGCCCTTGTCGGCGTTCGTGGATTCCCTGACGGCAGGCGTCCTTCCCAGTACGGAGGGGGCCGGTGTAGCTCCTGGATCCGGGCGCGGGCGATCTGGGCCAAGGGGGAGGCAGGGGGCGTCTTGGGTGATGGGCCGAATAATTCCTCGTGGCGGCGCTTCCTGGAACACAAGGCTCGCTGTCAGGCGGCGGGCGCGAGAGGAAACCTCCAATGGTTCCGGGCTGGCTTACGTATCAGACCTGGGGGTGTCCATGGCAAGCGGGCGACGGGGCGACGGGCTGAGAGCAGCGGCGGAGGCGGCGGTTGGCGGAAGTGGCTCGAGTTCCCAAATTTTTCCGAAGACGGCAGGCAGCAGAGTCCAATGCGGAGGATTGGCCCTAAGTCCACGTAGGTGATAGGCTCTGGAGAGGGCTGGGGCTGGTAGATCCTTGGAAGGCTGGAGCTGCTAGCTGGGTTGAGTTGATGCTGGTTCGACTCTCCTGGATTGAGTCCTAGAAGGCTGGAGGTCCTGGAGAAGCTTCTAAGGCTGGAGTTGAGTCCTGGAGCTGAAGTGGCTGCTGGTGGACTCTCCTGGATTGAGTCCTAGAAGGCTGGAGGTCCTGGAGAAGCTTCTAAGGCTGGAGTTGAGTCCTGGAGCTGAAGTGGCTGCTGGTGGACTCTCCTGGGTTGAGTGATTTCCTACTGCCAGCGTCTGACTATTTAAAGGAGCCAGTCCTTTGTCAAACGCGATCTCGCAGCTCATTGGTCGAAGTAGAAGGGATGTTTTGCCCGTTTTTGATGTATTTCGGATTATAGCGTTTAATTGAGCGGCGTGATCAATTATCGACTTGATTTGAGTCGCAATCAATAGTCGTTGAAATGTCGATTCTAACGACACCCAATTTGCTAGGTTTTGGTAAGATTAGTTCAACTTGGAATTTTTAATTCCGTGTTCGGCGTAAAACTTAATTAAGCATTACTCTTATGGCGTATGTTAATAAGTTTATTTTGCTTCGATTGGTTGCGTGCTATTTTTATAGGAATTTTGAGACTATTCACGCCTTCCTGTGATGCTTCCTTCCGCTAATTATAATTTAATGTGTAATATTTAGCCGGCTGTACGCGGCTTTGTGTCCTGATTTAACCGTTAGAAAAATGCATCTTAGCCGGGCCGCCGTGTACTTCGAAATTTCTGTAGTGTTTTCTTGCCACCATCGTCCGCATTACGAGCGGTGATATGTTTGCTGGCTGATGGAAAAGTTATTTTTAATCGGCCTGTATGTGCGCTAGAGGCTTGGGCGTTGTTTTATCAGGTGGCGGCTTATTCCTCCTATCGGCAGGCATCCTTATGTGGGATTTTGATTGGGCGTACTCTGTTTTAAGAGCGTTTTAGTGAAAATTTCTTAATTTAAGTAAATTCAATCTGCAAACATTCGTGAGGCGTATTTCGCTTGCTGTCACCTTTCTTGGCCGACCGGTTCCAATAAAGTTTATGGTTGCAATCTTGCTGCACTTTAGAAATTCGTTGTAATTGCACTTATTTTTATGATTTTAGGGTTTTGAAAAATACTTTTGCGTAGGATCGCGGCGGTTTGTTAAGCAGATGTAATATTCTTTGTTCTTCTGGCGCCTTTCGGGCGGCGTACATTTCCTTTGTTTTTTCGTATCATAGTTCTCATGGTATTTTAGTACTGCAATTTTAATGTTATTTTTTAACAAACCGTTTATATAATTACAATGTTTATATACATACCCCAGGCGATGGGCCGTAAAGGCCTGTAAAAGCCATATATATATATATATATATATATATATACCGGGAGATCGAGAAAGGTTGTCCGAAAAAAACTACTTTCTACAGCGAGTATATCAATATTTACATCCTCCAACTGTCATCATAGACATCTGCTGTCATGTATGAAATGAATTTAGCAATTTATGGTAGATTCAAAATAGGAAAACCATTATGACAATAAGAAGTTATTTGCAATCAGTTTTAATTAAGGTTAATAATTAGAATATTAAATTTTACAAAATTAAATTATACTCTAATCAGTAATTATTACAGTTCATGTTCGAAATGAGCCCCATTATTGTTGATACAGCACTGAACTCTTCTTTTCATGCTGTTAAAAACATTTTGTAGCTGTTGCACAGTTATATTTGCAGTAGCGGCAGTTGCTCAAGTGTGTGCATGGGGGTCTGATAGATCGTGTTCTTTAAATGTCCAAATAGAAAATAATCCAGGGCTGTCAAATCGGGTGACCGTGGAGGAAATGCAATGATACGATCATCATAAAATTGTTGTAAATGTTGACGTGTTCGAAGGGCTGTATGTGCAGGTGCACAATCATGCTGAAAATGTCCCTGACGTAACTCATCATCGTGAAGTTCATTAATAAATCTGTCTAGAATTGTGATGTAGCGGTCAGCTGTTACGGTATCTTCAAAAAACACAGGGCCAATTATGCGTCTCCTTGACATAGCAATCGAAACGCCAATCTTTATTGGATGCAGTGGAGTTTGTAAAAATTCACCAGGGTTATGAGCAGACCACATCCTGTAATTTTGTTTATTTACGTAACCGGTCTGAAAAAAAACTTGAATCCAGCATTTCATCGTTATTTAAACTTCGGTTAAACCAATTGCAGTACTGCACACGCTTTTCATAATCAGGATGAAGTAATTCTTGCATTACTGAAACTTTATATGGGTGTAAATGCAGTTTTTGTCTTACTGCCTTTTGACACGTTCCATAGCTTAACCCTGCAATTACAAATTAAAATAATTTTTTTATACAAAAATTTATAGGATAAAAAATACACACCTGTTTGTTGCGCTAACTGTCGTAATGGTTTTTTAGGGCTGTGTAAGATGCGTGCCTGTATATCCTCTAATGTGTCCTGAGTTAAAACGGTTGGTCTTCCAGGAGATTTTCCTGCATCAACACTACCCGTTGTTCGGAAACGATGTACGATACGCTTTACATGCCTGCTCAGATTATCGTAATCAAAGTCGACGTCAGGGAACCGATTAACGAATTCATTTACACATAAATTTCCTGAATATTTTCATTCACCATTATTCTCATTGCGTTGGCCATTGCGGAAATAAGATTCAATAATAAACGTGTTGTGTTCAAGGGTATACATAACCTAAAATTTACAAAGAAACGTAGACACACAGTACAAGTGAGAACATCTGTCAACAGCAGTGTGGCTAATAACACACTAGAAAGAAATATTGATAACTACTTGGAAGGTAGTTTTTTTTGGACAACCTTTCTCGATCTCCCGGTATATATATGCATACATACATCTGAACCTTTGTACCATTGAGAAGTAAAGCATATTCTGATGATTAATGTTAACATCAACTTTCAACTAAACTACTGTAAATTGCCAATAGATAACAGGCACTTACAACATTACCAGTAGACTGTTACTGTAGTCTAGTACTAGTTCGGTTAATAACGTATTTCCGGGCACCGATTTAAGCAAGTATAATATTTTATGATTTCATTAAAAAACATAAAACAGAAGCAATACAGATTTAGATTCTCTATATATTATCACAGTATCCACAATGTGTTAGTCATATTTACCTATTGACTTATTAGTAGATAGCTGAAGCAGGATTATTATTTACTTCTGACTTCAATTACGCACTTCTATGAAGGAGAATGCTTTGCCGAAAAGAACTTATAGAATTTCTCTATTTCGCTAAGATTAAATGGCACATTATTAATTTATTATTTTTATTCAAAATATCGGAAGTGGCAACTAAACAAACGTCTGTGCGTATATGTTAAATAAATTTACAGTAAGATCCCCTAGATTTCCTTTTCTTTACCATTAAGTTTTGCTAATATTCCAAGTACCAATCACAATATCACTATGTTTCTTTTGTGTAGCAGTTCACTATGTATAGATTGCCATTATCGGTGCCTGAGTCGCACTCATTTGTTCACCTTTGTTGATATCATTAGTTTTGTATTCATATCTGCATCTACATCACGATATATTCAGTAACATTCTTCACCATTAACAAACAACTGGTGATACACAGTTTTCATATATTTGTCCGTTCATTGTGGGCTATGAGTCTACTTTCCAAATGCACTCCCCTTTTCTTTTTCTTTCGTTCGTGGTCGATATAATTTGGTTTTCTTCTCAAATCACCCTTTTTCTTTAACACTTATTTTGATCTTCTAGTCTACCACTACTATTTTCGTGTGTTGTTTTTAGTATTTAATAGTCAAGGTTTTTTCACACTTTGGTTTACTTCCAACTGATTTTTATAAACTGTTACGCTGTTTAAGCTTCTTCCTCCTGAGTTACAGTTACACTTTTAATTGCAATGTTGTTCTTTCTCTTTTCTGTTTCTCCCTTCTTCATTTTCAGTTTCAGTACCTCGATCATGTCGTTTAACTGTATCCTCTCTGTCTCCCATTTCTCTTCCTTAATTTTTGGTTCGCTTTTTATTTTACGCACATTTGATAATAGTTTCTTCATCATTTATTTTACTTCCTCCATATTACCTTCATTTTCAGTCTTTTCTTCCGTGCTTACTTCTACTCAATGGACTTCTTTCTTTCTCATAGTTGAGCCTTTTTTTCGGTATTGATTTTATTCTTTCTATCTATTAATAAGCCATAGTCCACGTCGTTATCGCACTGTATTTATATATTTTTAAAGTTCAGGTTTGGTGTAATTTTACTATTTACACTCGGTATTATATACGTTTTGCCGGACTCCATAGCTCAGTGGTTTAGCATTCTGCCTACTGATCTAAGGGTGGAGAGTTTGATCCCGATCCCGAGGAGGTTTTTAAAAATAAAAAAATGCGGATGAAAACCTCTACATAATGCCATCATTCGGAAGTGATGTAAAGCCGTGGGTCCCATGTTACTACGATATGTAGCATGTAAAAGATCGCTTGCTAGGGTTGAAACTCCTTAGTCTCGGCAAAATTCTAAGTAGGACTAAGGTACCTGGTACTCTGCATGGGTTTGGCCAAAAGGGCCTATAAAGGCCTACTTGCCTGACATCAGTCTCCCCAAAACTGATACTATATATGTTTTATAAATTTCGTGAGAAGTTGTTTGGGCGGATACAATTACAATTCTTTAATTAAGTTTAAAAGATACAATGTACTGTAAATCGCTTATTTTTAGAATAGGCTACCATTCAGCATCTAAATTAAATTTTAATAATTTCATGCGGAAAATGTCTAATAAAATTAATTCAAAGAAGTTAAACAGAGTAGGTTTAATGTTACCGCTGAGCTGTATTTGAAATTTAATGTCACAATTTTGCTAAACGATGGGCAAGCTGCAACATAATTGGAACTACGTATTAACCAATCCTGTTTATTTCTTTAATATATTGGACTAAATACTGAACAAACTTGCATCATTTTCAATGATGTGCACTACATTCTCATGATTTATGGCATCTTAATTCTATTGCGATATTTTGAATTTAGAACTGTAATTAACCGTTGGTTGATATAGTTGTTTATTTAGATCATAAAAGGGTATTTACATGTTTTTAAGATATATATATTAATATCAACATTAAACATATGCTAATTGTAGTTTTGATCTGTTTTTTCTTAACATTCAAAATCACTTTCGATATATTTGAAAAATAATTTCGCTATAAAATGTATTATATTATCTTATACAGCCACAAGCTTTCCGTCATCGAAATTTCCATGATACAGGATATTGTAAAAATGCAAGTTTCTGGCTTTGAGGTTCTGGATAAACTGTTGCATTGTAGGAACACCGTAATGGTATAATTACTCATAAATTGGCCAAAACTTGGATTAATTCTTATCCAATATTGCTGCTGTAGTTTTCATATAGTTTTAAGACTAAAGAGCAGAACAGTTACATCACCTCTGAGTGTAATATTATGGAAACTTTTCTACACAGATTCGTTTTCTTAGAAGTGTACGATTACTGTAATGTGTGTAAGAAAAAACAACCATTCTTAAGAAAATATTGCAGTAAAAATTTACCATTTGGACGATTTACAAGAGATTTTTCATCTACGTAGCACATAAACTCTGTTAATTGGAATCATAATTTTCTTTTTAGCAACACCTCATTGCGTAACCGTTCAAAAAGTTATAAGTTCAGTGTGCATCGTTATATTTGTTTGCAGTGGTAATTGGAGTTTAAATTCATATTCATACCGCTTAATTATTAAAATTAACATACATGAGCGTGGGCAAATTGAGTATGTAACTTTCAGTAACCTAATATTGTGGACCACATACGGATACTTTTCTGTGTTCATATTGAAAGGCATTCTTTTTAGGAGTTATTAATGGAATATAGTTCGACAATTTGTTTGTAGCTCCTCAACGCTTTGCCGACATACGCTGCTGTTAAACTTAATAGTTATTTATGTACCGAGGACATTATGAAGACTTTTCTACCCGCTCTAGGGTATAAATGTTAGTAATACTCTTGGTGCGTAAAAATTCTTACGTCTTACTAGTGTTTTTTAATAACTTAAATAATGGATCAGAGAGTTGAAGATCAACCACTGGTGTGTACGCAATGACGCATCGAGGTACATGATTGGTCGTTATCATAATGCCCGCTCATAATGCCGCGGTTGTTATGAACTTCTTTACATATTCTCTATCACAGGTGTAAACAACAAATAATGTACTAGTAACGCATTAAAAATATTTTTCCAGTTAAAGCCTAGTATAATTAAGTTTAATTAATTAGATGTGCGTCAACCAATGCTTGTTTATATGCAATATTTGATTATCTAGTTGCGCTTAAAAGACGGCTAGCTTAAATACAGCGTTGTATTTTCTAAGCTTATTTATCCAAACCGGTTCATTTCAAGAATAATAATGGTGAGGCACTAACACCCCATGAAGGAGCTAAGAATACTTGTTAAAATTAGCAGGCGCATGTGTTAGCAAGAGTCAAACTTTAGGTACCTTCCATCAACTTAGATCAAGACCTGGTGTTCCCATTTATTTAATAGACTTAACTTCTTTATTTGAATATAAAAGATTATTAATATTAATCTGAAATTCCATTGTCTAGTATTTACTAGCGGCTAGAATTAGTCACCGTAAGTTTCTCTTGTGACGTTTTAGTAAAACTATTAATTGATAAGTTGTCCCAGGCACGTTAAGATTTTCTAATTAATACATAATGTATTGCAGTGACTGGTCTACTATTTGAAAAAAAATTAATTATGTAGTTTGAAATTCAATATTATTTTCTTATTAATAACTATAGCGCCTTGAGACTCTTTTCAGGGTTGGTTCGATTATCTAGTTGCATATTAATTGAAATTTTATTCTAATAATGACTTTATATTGTTTAATGACGTGAAATGTCACCTTGTACGTCAAACAGTGCTCTATTAATATTTTCAATCTAATATGACAAATATAACTTTTATTCACCTCTTATTGAATCAATATTATACGGTAAGTATTTGATTATTCTTTATTACACGTTTTTAATTGTCTTTTATTTATTATAGCTTCAATAGGACAAACTAAAAAAACCCACCTTGAACTGATCTTACTCTCCCTGCTTCAATGTCACCTCCAAGACAGTACTCCTCCTGATATCCACAGCCCGGATCCCCAGTTAGTCCTGCTATGATCCACTGCTTACTGTCAAACAGCTGTCAACTTGTCAATCCTTTGGCTGCTAGCAGCAATGGCCCCGTTCTGCTTCACCAATGCTGCTGTCACCTTCCAGAGATTTCCTCGTTTTGACGGCTTCACGGCAAGTTTTGTATCACAGATGATCCCTAATTAATATTCTTCTTCCTTAGCTCCTACTTTAGCAATCTCTGTCGTCAGTAACCAACAGAATCGCGTGATTCTAGTGGTTCCTCTGCTATCCTCCGTTAATAGATCCACACGTCCTCAGCACTCCCCCAACATATCCAGCAATTAACAACTTTTTAACCAATGTAACTTCTTATCAATTGTATTATTTAAAATAAACCAATTCCATCCAAATCTTATTTTCTTCTTGCTTCTTCTTGATTCTTCTGCTTGCTTGTATCTAGTTATATAACCTTCCAAATTCTCTTCAGTAACTGTTATAATAATCTTCTTAATATTTCATGTTATTTTCACCTCGTAAATTTGTTAAAACCCTTTTTAAATGCATTTCAATAACTCACATATTAAAAATTAGGGTAATTTTTTTAAATTTTTTAATAAAAATCGAAAAATCATATCAAAAGTACATTTTATTTTCTGAGTTGCTATTTTCTAATAATCATAACAAAATCTCCTTAGATCCTATGTTACAAATATTCATGCCATGTACAAATTAAACTTATTTGAGTTCTACCTACTTCATCATATTATTTTAATAGAAATTATATTTTTCATCTATAATATGAGCATGTATTTACCTTATCACTTTCAAAACTACTATAGAATACTCAAGTGCTATACCTTTCATCTTAATTTGCATCAAATTCAAATTCTATTAATGACTCTCATTTTAAACAGCCATTTTTTTTAAACTTGATTGTATTGATCTTCCAAATTCTATTTTTACATTTATCTTCATCCAAAACTGCTCTTTATGTATCATAACAATATTTTGCTGGAAGAAAATTATTATAATACTCGTAGTAACTGAGACGAATGGCACGTGAGATGTTTTATGGCGACTTTTCAGCTATGTTGGAAATATATTACATGTAGTAAGCACATCGCAATTTTCCTGTGTAATAATATTTCGTTGCAGAGGCACAGATGCAGCTTCTCACAGTGCAGAATGTAATTTTCCCCAAAATTTAATATTTAAGCGATGAACGTGTTCTCTAAAGACGAAATTTAAATTTAATCTTTATTTGGACATTAGCTTGAGCAAAACGTGTTACCTTCGTGCACAGTTTAGCCATTATGCTTTGAATTTGAGCTGGCTGAATTCCTGTGAATGATGCCTAATTTTCTTAGGAGAGGAATAATTTTCATTTCAATCCTAGTTCCACAGAAGCCACTCGAGATAATTGGAGCAATATTCCATCCCGCTAATTTATTATATGTTCTTGTCTGTTTTATAGCAAGCTCACTCTACTAATAACACTTTCCATGTTTCCCATCCTATTCAACAGTTTCGCGTTACGTTCTTTGTTAGAAACGTCATGCAAAATGACAAGGATTTGTATACATTTGCATACTCGGCGTCTCGTTACGAAACAGAAGTAAGTAACAAAATGTGTTTTTACCCGTTATAACTTTGCGCGAAATTATATTGGTCTATTCTGATACACTATAATCTGACCCGAATTTATATTAAATATGATTTCATTAAATTCCGGCCGTAAACTTTGACTTGATTATGGTTTAATTAAAAAGTTTAACCAGACCCTTGAGAGCTAAACTGCTAATTTGCTTGTTGTAGGGATTTTCTGTTTTAAATTAAAGGGACTGAATTTACAGCACCTTCAAGGGAAGTAGCAGTTCCCCGATACCTAAGGAAAAAAGTCGGTTTGTCTGGAAATCAGGTGCATTTCAAATATCGTTTACAATTCAGGAAATAACGCACTGGGGTGTGCAAGGGTCGATAACCATTACCTTCTCTCCTGTTTCCCATAATGGGAAAGTGCAGAGAGTGTATCAAAATTGGGTTTTGGGGAAACTTGCTAAGAGGAAATATATACAGGAAGTAAATTATTGATTAAATGGTATTAGCTTCTGATATTACTATTTTGAGTTCTAGCAATATTTCAAAGATGTTTGTGCGTAGCTATTCATTTGTTGTTTATGTTAATTTTTCTACAATTGAATTGTAAATGACAATGAACCTGTTTTGGAATAATATTTTTGTAACCACCACACGTTATACGGTAGGTTCGATATTTGAAAACTGCAAAAAATATAGCTTCGTATCCAGGCTGAGTTAAAATCCAAATCGCGTCGACTTCCATAAATTCCTGGTTGTCGATTTTTGTGACGTTTTATTATGATTACAAGACCGCATATAAATTTGTTATTTATGAGTAGCGATCATATATCACTATGACTAATGTACTGTCACAGAAAACAAAACCCGTTATTAATTTTATTATAAAGCGTTCAGTGCCTTTTGTTACTTGGCGTATATGTGCCGCTGTCATTGTAATAGTAGAGAATCTAAATAAACTGCTTCTGGTCGAGCTTGAGTATAAGAGAAATACTATATACTTAGTTTTCTCGTACGTTTCCACCTTAATAAAATAAAATAAAATATTGGTAGATTATTTTGCTCGCTAAAATGTATTACTTTGTATTTTAAAAATGTGGCTTTGCTTTATATTTGACTTCGCATTGTTGCAGAAATTTATTTTTCATTATTTAATTAATGTAATAGGCAGAACAAAGAAGTACATGAAAAAACTGGGGACTGATATTAAAAATTCTGCTTTAATATTGCCGCAAACCGATAAATCAGTACATGCTGCTTCAAATTGACTGCTTTAGGGGCAATTAAATCGTTTGAGCTTTAACAATGGATTACAAAATCACTAAGTAGCAAATTTACCTCTTACCTTAACATGAGTTTGAGACCTTATCCGTTAGCGATATGAGCACATTATTAAAGCGTGTATACTAGTTAACGTTTCTTTGCATTTTAGAGTACCTAAATATTTATTACATTATTATTTAAATGCTATATTCTGAAATATACAGAAAAAATTACTCTATTTTTCATAAAACGTAATTTTTATGCAAATTTGAACGATCAGAATTTTGAATCCTCCTATTTTACAAATTTATCTAAGCATCCCAAGGGATTCTTCTAGATTACAGAATCGCATCTGAAACAAAGCAATTCGTTTGAAATATTTACCCCTCTGTTTCCATTCCACATGATACTGATGTTTGCAACCCTGAAACGAATACTTTTTCAGGTTTGTGAGCTTCTGGCCTATTTTGTACTTTTTAGTACGCCGTTTTAAACAATATTTATTGCATTATTTTCGCAATGGGGCGTATTGGCACAAGTGGGAATTTAAGTTCTTAAATATTGGTAGGTCTATTACAGTAAATTCACTCTTGGAGAGTACGGTGGAAGTAAATAAGCAACTACTAGCTCCAGAAATAAATCCTATAAAAACTTCTATCTGCGGAAGTCTATATTAAATTATAACTTTTTCCTAGGTCACCAAGTTATGGCGTTTACCTTATCCAACTAGAACGATTCAAAAGGAAAGTTTTGTAAGTATCTCCTGCCGCGTATTCCCGGAATTAGATTTATTAACAGGATTGTTGGGAGGTGAAATCTGTGCACGTAAAAATTGCTTTATGCTTGCAATTTTTATGTGTCACATGCAACAGTTTTACATTTTTCAAGATATGTTCTTGTCTTTGCCACTTTAATATTTACATTATACGTTAGTGAAATGGGAGAACTTAACTGTTTCTTCAGTTAAATCGATATTTATAAAATGTAAAGCAAATAACTTATACCCTTTCTAATCTAGATAGACAATAATTCATACAAAGCCAGGTTTTCGTAAAGCAACAACTTTGTTTAAAAATATATACAACGTTAAAATTGTAATGGTACAACTATTTGTCATACACACGTATTACTACGTTTCTTAATCCTGAAGCTTTATTACTTATGAAGTAACACTAACGGTGGACGTTCTATTGCTTTAGCGAATGAAATATAAGATTGGAGAACTGTTATGGAATTTAAACTGCAGAAATCGATAAATTATTTAGTTTAACTTAAATATTTAGAATTCTTAGCCTTAGCCTACTAGAGCGCTTATTAGCGTTTATTAGTAGCTTCAGCGTACTTATGCGAACGTTTTGTCCGTCCGTCTGTCCGTCCGTCCGTCCGTCCGTCCGTCCGTCCGTCCGTCCGTCCGTCCGTCCGTCCGTCCGTCCGTCCGTCCGTCCGTCCGTCCGTCCGTCCGTCTGTCTGGATCGCCTGTAACTTTCGAACGGCTACAGATATCGAAATTTTGAAAGGGGGCAAAGTTGTTGCTAAGGTCCCGAGCACCTTCATGCGCTATTTGGTTTTGGCGAAAGGTGCCGATTTTCCACTTTGCAAAATTTCCAAGCATTGTAGCACAGTGGCGGCTTGTCCACTTGGCGCCATCTACAGAAGTTCGGTGGTCACGTTTTGAACTACACATTCTGGGTGCACTATAATACTTAATGTTTTCGCAGTGCTGAAGCTACTCTTTAGACCTGTACTTGAGCAGTTTATTGTAATGTAATATTATACGTATTGCGCAAGTGACTCCTACCAGGCCCTTGGAACAGGGATAGCATATAGGAATTCAAACTTTACACAGTATTTTATCAGTGAAGAGAAATTTTAACGTATTCATTTATAAAGAATAACTTCCTTACTTAAATGAATCCTCTTTTTCTGTTAAGATGTCGAGAGTTCCATTGCTACTATTGCTGTGCCTGTGTGCTTCTTCTTTTTGCACCAATGTTGTCGATCCATTCTTAATTGGATAGCTGGATATAGGTACTTCCTCTTTTCTTTATTGTGTGGATTCGCCCGTCATTGCATGTTTTAGATGGCCATTCTCTTGGCCTTCTTCTTTCCATTCTTGCTTGCCACTTTTATTTCACTTGTTTAGAGTCTTCCATTTTGTTAACGTGTCCGAACTATCTTACTTGTTTCTGTTCGATAGCTGCTGCTAGTGCTGTTACTTCAGTTCTGCATTTTATGTCACCATTTTTTATTCTATCTCGTAATGTTAGTCCTTCTACTCTTCTTAAATACTTCATTTCCATCGTTTGTAATATTTTCTTTCATTCAGCATCCGCACTCCTACACACGTTTATGGTATTTTGTACGTCTTTTTCGTTGTTTGGAAACGGTACTGAGTCGTCTAGAAATAAGCAACTTCTGACGTTTAGGTGGTTTAGGTTTTTGTAGCCTCTATTTTTAAATTATGACCTTGATCCTATTCATGAATATTTTGTTAATGTGGTCCATCAAAGTTATAGATAATAGCGGGATTAACGTTGTTTTCTTTGATAACTCAGCATCGAGTGTCTTAACCAAATTCTTGTAATTCCTATATACGCTTATAATAGATTTTATTACATTTTCTGGGATCTGTCTTTATGTCAAAATTTTCCAAACGTTGTCTCTTCCTACTCTCTCAAATGCTTTTGATAAATCTAAGAAACACAAGTAAGCTTTCCTATTGTATTTCACTGTTTTTTAATATTTGTAGAAGCATAAACACTTGATCCTTTGTACTGCGATTGGGTCTTGCACTTGTCATGTACAGTCGTGTTCAAATAAATCTGGGACAATGTTTTTTTTCATATGTAGGTTCAGTTAAGAATTGCAGAATATCTCCATGGATTTCCTGCTATCAGAAAGAGCTACATTAAACTTTAACAGGTAATGAAATCTGTAACTCTTTCTGAAAAGAGGAAATTCATGGAGATATTCTTCAAATCTTAATTCAACCTGCATGTGAAAAAAAACACTGTCCCAGATTTATTTGAACACGACTGTACTTTATTACTTCGGGTAATATTCATCATAGCCTGCTGATATGTCCCATTTAACTGTTTCTAATGGTTTTGTGATTTTTTCTTCTGTCAATGCTTCCTCCTTTTCGTTGTGGCTATCACTTTCTATGTCGGTGTTCCTCTGTTTGAGTTTAACCGATTGCATTTTATATCTGTTAATATGTCTTGGAAATATTTTCCACCTTTAGATAATATACTGTTCCTCAGTAATGATTTTTTGCTTGTCTTTTATTTTGGATTAATGTTATTCTTCTTCTTCTTTAGGTGCCGTCTTCGTTTTTTAATAGTGAAAATAACTTCGGTTTCTTTTTTAATTCTTCTCATCACGTCTATGTTAGTTACACGTTCGGTCCACGATATGTTTAGTATTCTTCTATATAGGTATAACTCAAACGCTTCTAACTTTTTCACATCTGCTTTCTTTAGTGTCCATATTTCCTTCCCGTAAAATAGTACAGAAAATACGTAGCACTTTAGTAGTCTTGTTTGTGTCTCTAGGCTAAGGTCTTTTGCACAGAATACCTTTTTTATTTTGATAAAAGTTGCTCTTGCTTTCTCTATCCCTGATTGTATTTCTTCTGAGCAATTATTGTCTTTATTGATTGTCGTACCTTCTCTATGGGCTCGTTTCTTATATAGACATTGTCATTCATTCTCGGTGTTTTACTTATTACCATATACTTCGTTTTTGTTACGTTTTGAGAAAGTCCATATTTTTAACTTGTTGTTATTACCTTATTAAGTATTATCTGTAGGTCTTCTATGCTAGTTGCTATCAGAATTGTGTCGTCAGCGTACCTTACGTTGTGAATTGGTATTCCCTTCACTTTTACGCTTATTGTTTCGTATGCTAAAGCTTTTCTCATTATCTCCTCTGCGTACGTATTGAACAATGTTGGTGATAGCACACAGTCATTTCTATTTGTTCAGTGCTATTAACGTCTATTTTTATAACTGATTTTTGATCATAGTATAGGTTACTAATAATTATTATGTCTTGCACGTCTAGATTCTTCTCTTTCAATAATGTAATTAGTTGTTCGTGACGTACTTTGTCAAAAGCCTTTGGGTATGTTCTGTGTTTTAATTCATATCTAGACATCGTTGTATTAGTATGTTTAGTGCAAACAAAGCTTCTATCGTTCCAAGTCCGTCTCTGAAACCAAACTCTGTTTCGCTGATGTCTTGTTCCAATTTTTTAGATATTCTACGATGTATAATTTTTAAAAAGATTTTCAAGGTATGGCCCATACGACTGATTGTGCGATGATCTGTACATAGTTTTGCATTCGGTTTTTTGGAAAGGGTTACGAAAGTCGATACTAGCCACTCATTCGGTATTATCCCTGTTGAATATATGATGTTGAATAGTTCTTGTATGATGTTAAGGTTTGTTTATTCCACCAGTTTAATTACTTTTGATGTCAATTCGTCTGGTCCTGGTTCTTTTCCAGCTTTTATTTATTTGATGGCGTACTTGATTTCTTCTTTGGTTGTTTCCGGTCACTTGTAGTGGTGCTGATTTTATACTATATATCTGTATCTGTCGTCTGCAAATAAGTCTTCAATATAATCTTTCCATTCGTTTAGTTTTTCTTCCGTGTTTGTAATTATTCTTCCATCTTTGCTCATTAACACACTTGCTTTCTTACGTTTCTGCAATTGCAATTGTTCTATTTCCTTGAATTTACTTTTATACCAATTTTCCTTTGCTTTTCTTTGTCTTATGGTGACTTCCAGGTGTAAAATCGTCGTTTTGGAAGTTGATAAAACGTATTCATTATTATGAAGTTATGTTCTTGGCAGAATTGTAACAAGCGATCTCCCCTGTCATTCCTTGTTCCAAGTCCAAATTTTCCAACCTATTTGTCGCATTCGCCTCTCCCAATTTTGGCGTTGAAGTCGCTTAACACTACAGTAATATCACGCGCTTTGACTGATCGCAGAATGATGTTAACCTGTTCATAGAATTCTCCCACTTCCTTTTCCGATTTGTCTCCAGTAGAAGCATACGTCTGCAGTTTGCAGTGCTTAGTCTGTATTTGTAATAGCATAATTCGATCTGATATCGGAGTAAAATTCGTCACTGACTTATTTACTTTTTTGAGACAATTATTAAAGTTACTAGTTTTGGTTTTGTTCACTTTTTAGTATTCTGTAGAACATGTTTTGATTCTCTCTTTTATTTAGTGCGATTTTCTTCTCAAATTGATCTTATTTTTGTATTTGTCCCTATTTTTGACCTTGTTCCTTTGTTCTCAATAGTCCTCATATGTCTTCGGGTTTTTATTTTCCAAGTATGTCTTTCATATATTTTTTTTCTAAATTTCGCCTTTATCTTCTAGATTTCACCAAGGTGTTGTTTTTGTGCTTCCTTGTTTAATTGAGCCGTATACATCTTTCGCTACTTTTGACAATATGTATTTGTATTATTTAACCCACATTATTGTTACGTTTTCTGCGTATATTTGCTTATAGTTTCAATTACTTGATCATTTATTGGTATTATTCTGCGTGTTGTGCTTCTTCCAATTTGTAAGTCTATTATTTGGTTTTTATTTTGTGAATTGTGCCTTGTCTATCTTGGTTACATATTTTTATTTCCGTTGTTAGCATATAGTAATCATTCATTTAACTCTTACGTATTTTATAGGGTTTTAAGGAAAATGGCATTTAGGGTAGAAATTCCATCCAAAGGTAATCTGCGTGTCGTTATTCAAGTGCTCTTGCCAAACATCTCAGAGGAACAGACCAGATTTATGCCCGGAAAGGGAACAAGAGAACAAGTATTACACGTACGGCAAGTAATTGAAAAAGCCAAAGAGTTCAACACTAAAGTTTATATATGTTTTATTTATATAAAAGCCTTCAACAGAGTAAAATGGAAAAAACTCTGGCAAATATTAGAAGACAGGTGAATGCCACAACACCTAATTAATTTGATACGCAATCTATATGGAATAACTCAGCAAAAGTAAAGATAGAAAATACAGTATCGAAATTAATGAAAGCAGAAATGGGAATTCGACAGAGCTGTATAATGTCACCAATACTATGTAATATATACAGGGTGTCCCAGAACTGCCTCTCCACCGATTAGTCATAGATTCCTTACGTTATAATAAATCGATTAAACATAATATACCTTAGTACAAAGTCCCTCCAGTAAGAAGTTATAGGGCCTTGAAGTTCAATTTTTGATACAATTTGGATTTTGGTGTACATACGCACTATTATGTACTGCACCATTAAAAAATGTTTGATACTCTTTTCAGCTATAACTTTGTTACTTATAACATGTATTTAAATTTTAAGTTATTATCCGTCACCGACCTCATTCATGGATTTATTATTGTTGTTCACTAGATCACAATCATTATCCATTGTTTTTCTGATAATAACTACTTGATAATCACACGTCTTAATGACCAACAAAAACCTTTGATGGGTATTTTAAGGTAAACGGTTGCTTTCACGCTTATGAACTAACAGTACTTTATTTTTACTCTTTTTAATTTTCTTTCAGATAAGAATTGACTGCAGAATTATGTTGATCAGGTTTTTTAATTCATTACATTCAAATAATCGATAACGTTAACACCCGATACGTAATATATTTATTATAGACGCAATGGAGGAGCAATCAAGGAACCAGGGAAAATGTTGTTACAATCCGAAATAGCGAAACCCCTATCAACCGTTACTTTTGAAACCATTGTGCATCATCAAACATTATCTAAGAAAATATTTTCAACAGCATGGGTTTTATAGCTACATCAGATCAGTTACTCTCAACGTAATTGAATATACACTGATCTTGTGTAAGTGCCGATTTCAAAAAAGCGTTCAACAAACTGGATTTTGAGCCGGCGACTTGTTGAGATTGGTGTGTGTGGTTACTTATTTCACAGGTTTACTTCATACATGTCTAATCGTTCAGAAACTGCCGGGGATATAACGTATAGCTAAATTCGTCAGGGGTGCAGGGATAGCACCTCGGTCCTTTGTTGTTTAATATTTAATTAGATAATGTTAATGTCATTCTTCAGTTTTACATAACGAGTTTAAAGTTTATCACTTCATTAAGTCAATGTCGGATTTCAAAATTATTATTCAAAAAATAAATCAGAATTTAACATCTACAAATGTCATCACATAAGTTTTACACGAAATAAGTATTTATTCCAAAAATTTTGATTCAAGGTTCATAAAGACAACCGAAACAGCACAGGACTTCACTCCTGATGGCAAACTGATTGATGACAAGTCGTATTAATTACGCTACCATAAAAGTTATCAATTTGTTTGATTTTAATATAAGAATCGCCAGGACTCTACAATATTCTGTTTATATAAACATATAGAGGGGGTACAAGAAAAAATGTTAACGATCTGTATATAAAACTTAAAAGTACACAAAGACGAAAATCTCAGTATTAATTAAACTCAACAAACTAATAAGAAAAGAAATTAATAATGGAAACTATACAACGGAATAGAGAACCAAACGTTTTTTAATAAATGCCTTAGTTTAGAAAACAAAGATAGGGAAAACAAAAGATGACCTTGGCAATATGCTAAGAAATAATTAAGGAAATATAACGATACTCCACATACTTATATATAAATAATATTCAACCTAAATAGTAAAGGAGAAATTGCAGGCAAATACAGATAACCTTAAATTACTTATGTCACTGGGGGATAAAGCTGCAGCCAAATACAAGAAAACAGGATTGGCGAAGCATTGGGATTATTACAAAAGCTTAAGAAATTTGACTAATAAGACAATTCATTTAGAAAAAAAAGCCTATTTAGAATTTAAAATTAGAAATGCCAGTAATAATAAGCTCGTATGGCAAGAACTTAAAAATCTTAACGTCCGTAGTAATGAAAAATCCCATTCTCTACCAGATCACCTTAAAGACGTTAACAAAATTAATCGTTATTTAATTAGCTCTACATCCCTCATTAACACTACTGCCAAGGACAATTTAATTAATTTCTACAATAACAACTACAAATCGTATTTCATAAATAAGTTTAAATTTAAAGAAGTAACTGACGAAATAATTCTTAATTACATTAACAGCATTAAAACTAAAGCTAGTGGCCTTGATAACATTTCCATTGACATGTTAAAACTTTGTTGTCCCTATGTGTTACCGGCTATTACTCATATTATAAATTATTGCTTTAACACCGGAGTATACCCAAAAATTTGGAAACAAGCTAAAATTATCCCTTTGCCTAAACAGTGCCAACCTTGCGATTATAAAGATTTAAGACCAATCAGTATTTTATCAGTTATTTCAAAGATTATGGAAAAAATCATTGCCTCTCAATTGTCTAAACACATTGACGAATATAATATTCTCCCCGTGTGTCAATCTGGGTTCAGGTCTGATCACAGTTGTGCAACTGCTTTGATTAACGTGGTGGATGACATTGTGACGGCAATCGACCAGGGCGAACTTACTGTATTAATATTATTAGATTTCAGTAAGGCATTTGATACGATCGATCATGCTGTTTTGGAATCCATTTTTCATTTTATTGGACTTGATTTATCGGCTGTAAGTGTATTTCGATCGTATTTGAGGGAACGCACACAGAGAGTATTGATTGATGATCAATTATCTGATGCACTTAACATTAATTCGGGGGTTCCACAGGGCTCTATACTGGGGCCACTGCTTTTTACTATATACATGTGCTATTTAATAGAAAGTTCGCTTAAATACTGTCGGGTGCAGTTATATGCAGATGATACTCAAATATATTTATCGTTTCTTCCAGAATGTTTGCCGACTGCGGTGTATCAAATCAATGAAGATATACAGTGTCTTGTTCAAAAATGTCATGAGCATAATTTATCTATTAATCCCAGCAAAACTAATGTAGTTCTTTTTGGTAGGCGAAAAGATCGGTGTTCTGCTCTTAATGATATAAAACTTTATATAAATAATACTCTCCTCCCTTTGAAAGACTAGGCTAAAAATCTCGGAGTTGTGGTTGACTACACTTTAAAATTTAAAACTCACATTAAGATGGTCATTGGAAAAGCTTATGCTAGTCTTAAAATAATTTATTCAAATAGATACATATTGAACAAAAAACTTAAAATAATGCTGTGTGATTCGTTGGTACTTTCACAATTTAACTACGGTGATACGTTATATATGCATTATATTGATTCCGTTGATCGTCGTAAAATACAAGTTGTCCAAAATAACTGTTTAAGATTAATATATGGTATTTCAAAGTACCAACATATCACACATACGTTAAAAGAAGCTAGTTGGTTGTCGATGCAGCAGCGAAGAGACTTTCATGCTGCAGTATTATACTATAAAATTTATTTAGTTAAGAAGCCCACATATCTGTGTCGTAAAATCACCTACCGCACTGACATACATAATCTTAACTTACGTTTCAGAGGTGTATTAACTATGCCTTTACACTCTACAGCCATCTTTCAGCGAAGTTTTTCATACAACATTTGCATGTTCTTTAATAGGTTGCCGGTGGAATTTCTTAGATTATCGTTGCCTAAATTCAAATTCTTATATAAAAGAAGGCTGTTGGAACAAGGTACCTAAAATTTTATTTATATTTTCTATAATACTTGTATTGTCTGCAAGCTGATGTTATTAAGTTTATTAGGTATTCCATTTTACTGCATGCGTTGTAAATATACTACGATTATATATATTTTTTTGGCCATGTTTTACTCATACTTAACGTATTTTCGTGTATATTTTATGTTATTATATTGTTGGTTAGAACTACACAATTTCTTTAATTTTATTTTGTCTATTATAATTGTATTGTCTGGGAGCTGATAGTATGTAAGTTTATTTCGAGCGCAATTTTATTGCTTTGCATTATGTATTACACATACACTGTAACTATGCTTTGTCTAATTAATATTAACGGTTTTGTAATTAATTTATTTTATTCTATCATACTACTCTTTGCAAGTACTCGTTTCAATTTCTTACGGGGAAGTGGTAGAACAGTATCTTCTAAAGATACTGAACTTTCCCCTTTTTGTTCCGCATATATTTATTCGTAATTTATGTTACTAAGTTTGTATTAATTTTATACAGTGGAACAAATAAAATTATTATTATTATTATTATATCGTTGGATCAGAGGAAATATCAGAGATAGCAACTGAGGAAATCAACAATTCATTACTGCTACAAAGACAAATAAAGGTAAGACCTTGACTTGACTCGTCCTCGACCTGGTGTGTGCGGGGGGGTGATTAATATCAAGAATGGCGTTTTAAAACCATTCACCCACTAGCTCAGCAGTAGAGAGTGTTAAACAAGAACGGTAATTGGAGCTCCTGTCGAAAAATAACGATTGGTTTAAAGTTTGTTTATTCTACATTTAAAATTACTATGTACATGTTTATATACAGAAATAACAAAGAGGTAATAAATATATAAAGTTGTGGTATTCGGTGAGCTGCTCGGTGGAGGCATCTCGATGTGCAAAATTCTGGGCTGCTGGGGGACCGGGGTCGAGGCGTTGACGGCGGAGGATAGCGTTCCGATTGCCCGGGGCTCGTGGGAGGGGATGTCGGCTTGGGAGTGCTGGAAACGTAGGCCAGGACTTCTTGACTTCGTGTCCAAGCGAAGTTCTTTGGAGGCGGGGCTGTTTTCACGTGCTGAGCGAACCTGGGGCAGGACACCCCTCGGCGGCATGCGGAGGATGCGGGAGAAGGCTTGGGGCATCCTGGCCACGGACAAATTGACCCTCGGTGACGTAGCGCGGGGCCAGGGCTTCGGTCACCTGGAGTGCGAGCTCAGGCGAAGTCCTTTTCGTAACGCGGAGTTTCTGTATTCCTAGGCGAACCGGATTGTTGACGTGGGGGGGGGGCGGCTGAAGCTGACACCTTGGTCGGAGCCGCTTGAGCTAGTCGGACGCGTTGACGTCTGGGGGAGAAGCTAGGTGGATCCTCGTTGTAGAAGATGCCGTGCCTGATCTTCTGGAAGTAGGTGCGCTTGTCCAAGAGTAGTATGGGGGTGTCGCGGCAGTCCTCACGTGCTGGGCGAACCTAGGGCCGGACACACCTCGGCGGATGCGGACGATGCTGGCGGGGGCTTAAAGCATCCTGGCCACGGACATATGGACCCTCGGTGATGTAGGCGGCGATCCATGACTTCGGCGACCTAGAGCGCGTGTTCCGACGGAGTCGTGAGTAGGCTTCTATCGGACGCGGTTCATCTGATGAGCCTCTCGGAGAATTTATGCGGGGGCGCGGAGACGGACTTTGGAGGCTTCATCCAGCGCAGGCATGGCTGCACTCTGGCAAGCAGTCGAACGTAGCGATTCGTGCTTCTAGACCTGAAAGATTGGTGAGCCGCACTTAGGGAGCGTTATGTTTTCTTTCGTTATAATTAATATTAACCAAATATATGAATTAAACTGTCACATAAAAGAACTTAACTTCATGACACACACTTTTTCATGTCTTCCTGAATTAGATTCGTTAAAAATAAAAATTTTGGATATAGATTACATTGCAAATAGTATTTTGGGTTGTATAACTTTGTCCGGGGCATTAAAAAATATAATATAATAATGTCAATTTAACGAATAGAAACAATTTCACAGCTCTGTAGAGAATGGAAGTATTCGATCATACTGTAGATATGCATCAGTTCTTACTATTTTCATAGAATATTGCCATTAATAAGCTAAAATAATTCTTTTCATTGTATTGATACTTACACGATATCTCGTGTTAAAAAAAGCTCATTTAGGGTACGCCTTGGAAAGAAAGATAGAAAATCTTGTCATGTTTTAACTTAAGTCTGTAGGTAAATGTCAGATTGCATTTTGTTTATGAAAACATCTGTCACTGTAACAGGCAAAAGCTTACACTGCATTAAGTTTAATTGTATCAAGCAAAAAGGAAAATAAGATGGCATTTACACAACAACAACGAGTGTATTAATCAAAACAGTCAATAAAAATTATTTTTATTTGGTATTTTGTATATATTTTTTTGGAAAATAGTTTAAGATGGTAGTTTATTTGCTTCAATGGGGATCCATCAAGTTATGGCAAACTTCAATATGATCATGACATGCTGCGAATGAGTTTTTTTTAACACACGATATATTTTAAATTATTATGAGGTACAGGGAGATCAAAAATAAACTTGTTCACGGGAGCCATTGAAAACAATAAAACTAATCTGCCACATGCCTTTTGTTTAACTTATCCAATTGTTATTTTAATGTTACGTATCAATTGAATGCCTATATTTGGTGTAAATTACATATTTTAGCATATCTAGCTTATTCATCTGTTTCTCAGTCACATGAACTAATAATTCAATTCACTTAGTTCAATAAATAGTATAGATAGTATTTTTCATGGGGTCCCGCCAATATTATTATTTTGGATGACTTTGTACTTACTGCAATGCATCAATTATTATATGTGTATTGACTCGGTATGTGGACCAGCTAGATAAATGGAATTTAAAATTTATAAATGAGTTTTCACCTATCACTTACACGCCGATTAATCGCGACAACGGTGAGCTTTTAAATACCAGCGATAAATAGTTTACAGAGTGAAAATCATATGAATGTATTTAATTTTAATGTGTTGTAATGGAAATGGAACGTTGTCAGGTACTGGAGAACACGTTTACTGAACATTAAAAATAATTATCTTGTGTACTTTAAATATAACTATAATTAAACCGCCATAATTAGTATTGTAACAGCAAAGTCCCTGCAGAGATTGGCCAACAGTTTATAACTAAATTCAAGCAAGTGGAACATGGATCTGCAGAGTATTTTTTTAACAAAGCAAAAGCATTTACCGTCCTAACAGTGCCACTTGGTAGTAATAATATCCAAAACTCATATATACTATTATATTCAACACAAACAAGTAAGTTAGATTCTAGTATTTGTGTAAGATGTGTTACAATAACATTCATTAAAGTTATGGTCGATTACCTTAAAATAACTAAATCTATAATGGCACTGTTGTGAAGAGTAAATATTTTCTAATAAATAGCAGGGAAAACATTTCGTATGCTCTGTAGTGTTTTACCGGTTCTTTGAAATTCTAAAGCGAAAATCACGTTCCGACCCTTAATATTGATCTATTGTTATTGCTTCTAGGTACGTGATTTTTATCTACCATTACCAAAATAGTGGACAAAGATCGACAGCATATTTTATTGTAATATATTATACGCAATGTTAGCATACTAGCTTTGAATAAAGTAATTTGCAATTCATTGCTGTTATAGAAATTTGAAGATGAACGAAATCGTTCTGATTACATTTAATACTGCAAAATGTAGTCGTCTTTAACAATGCAGATCACTGCAAATACACGAGAGGTAAATCCACCTTTTTACAACGTTGTGTATTAAAAACTGATGTCGATTTTATTTTAAAATGCGCTTCCAAACAAATAACACAAAAACATTAAGCCACACAATGACTTGACTAGGTCTAAATGCTTCGACGTCGAAATAAATGTAACTCTCGCAAAAACTTTATTGTTATTGTTATTATTGGGCAATCGAGAAAAATCTTACAATCCAAGCACCGTCGCTATGCGCTCGAAAAGCTATATTTCAGTCGGAAATCTGGCCAGATAATATATTGAAGTTAATGTTCTATTTCCGTGTCAAGTTTCCGTTGATTTGTAGTAGCAACATTCTTCACCTAAGATGTTTATGGGTAAAAAAGAGCTTGAAAGGATAGGGGAAATTATAGCGACCCTTTAGGTTTTTTGAGCCGTAACTTTTTGTGTTGACTGATGTTCACAATGTGTTATGTCAAAGCGTAAGAAACGAATATTTTCACAAGCGAAGTCTAACGTGCTTAAAAACCGATGCCTTATCAGAAACTCCTGTAAGTTTTCTTTCTAAATCACTACTAGATAAATTTTAATTTGTAATCATTTAAATTATATTGTTATGATATTCGCTTGTACGTCCACCGTTTTCACAATTAAAGGAAATGAGTAAGTAGCAAAGTTTATTTGCCAAAGGATAATAGACAACACAAATGCAAATCCTTGCCGTAAGTTTTATTGATCAATTGTAAATAGTCAAATTTTGGGCATACGTTTTTTTTTAAATAAGATTCAGGAGATTATTCTTAATAATAAGCAATTAACTCATAGTAATTTAAAATAAGCACACATGCAAATTGAGTGTCACTTAACACCAAGTACGATTCGAGACATTTTTATGGATTCCAGAAAATGTAGGGGTTACGTTTGGCAAAACCAAGCTGGAATACTCTTGGAAATCTCATTTTTTGCCACACATAGAAACAGAAAAACGATTAGAGCCATATGTTATTCTAGTTAGCACAGAATAAGCCATTGTCGACAAAATGTTGTGCGATACACAGTGCGAGTATGATAAAACTGAACATGCAGTGTAATTACTGTTAATAAGTGTGCAAAATCGGGTCACCATGCCAGAATCGATACACTTGGAGCACTGGAAAGCAGATCGAGCCGTCACTGTACGTTGGAATCTGATACCAGAGCTGGTCCAAGTCTGTTGGAGGCCGAGATCACCGACAACTCAAAGAATGGGGTCGCAACAATAGAAGTCGAGGCCAATAGCATATTGTATGTCTATAATTAGGGGCCTACAAACACAGAAAATTAAATAGTGTGCACATGAGAGCTACGATTTTACATACCAGTGAAGTTAGAACTGCTACAAGCCAAACTGGGCAACGAAGATACTGGAATAGCCCATGCAAGTTTAAAGCAGACACATACTTGAAGGAGGTGTTTAAGGACATTTTTAGAGTCTTCACTTGTGGTAGGACTCCGTGACTTTAGGCGAAAGGGCAGATCTGGTAGATAACACTCACAAAAGTGCAGCAAAGTTGTGGGGCCACTTTTCCGGCAGCGCATCTCAGTTTGGTGTGGAGCACAGCTCTATTTGTACTAGAAACAGTTCAATATGACACGAGTGCGGAAAATTGTAAAATTTGGTACATGTGTGCTTCAATATGCGCTAAAGACAATAGGGCAATTAGTTTACGTTTAGGCTTAACGTTTTTGTGCAATTAATTGATGCCTCTTTTCAAAATATCGACAAGCTTTTGTTCATGAAATTTTGTGCGCCAGATAACAATTGTTAAGGAATTTCTTTCAAATTAGACCAATATGTAGCTTTAGCATCTTTTGTTCGTCAGACCCTATAAATAGAGCCCATGCGGAAATTTTGGAGGACTTTGCTAGATTTTCAACGGAAAACCTTCGCCCGTTGCGAGTTCTATTTTAGGTTAACTTGCTCGTTAGTTTGACGTATTCTGTAATTTTGTTTTGTCAATCTGTCACTTACGTGAAAATAAATAGTGTCAATTGTCTGCGGTGTTTTTCATCCAAGATTGGTGCTGTTTTGTTCTGCTTGGAGCAATTTACACAACTTCTTCGAAAGTTTAGAGTGGCGAACCAGCTTCGAGTAGCGGGCATACCTGAGCAGAGGCGCGCGATTCCAATTTGCAGAAGGGATCAACCAGTCGCGGAGCGTGAAAGGGGTTAGCGAATTATTTCTCCTGTGTCGTATGCGCTAGTAGCTCGCGAATCTTTATTGTAATGTTGAGTTTTATAATCACAATCAAACTAGCAAAATGGGAATTTGAAAAGGTCAATAATTAAAACAAGGTTTTCTCGTTTCAATACACAGTTAATATTATTAATGTGTTTCCATGAACCCACGAAACAAAATGGATATTATGTGCTATAATATTTTTTAACCCTGAGTTGGTTATGCTTAGAATAAGAGTCTCAAAAAGATTCTTGCTTGTGAACACTTATCTGTGTGTGCTCGTAATAAATCATTTAATCATGCTTAAGGAAGGTATCAAAGAAGGTATCAAAATACATTCTGAGACGTAATTTCTTTATCTAATAATGACATTAAACTGCTTACGTTGCTACTACTAGATACAATTCAAAATTCCAGAGTGCTCTTAGTTGTTGGCTATGGAAAGGGTATATTAAACAATTGCAAACCATGCAAACAGTACTACCTATCACCGGGTTGATCGATATATATATTTGGTATAAATATCTTAAAAGATAATCTGTGCAGTGGTGCTACAAACAAAGCAAACATTAATACTATAAAATAACTGGGAATAGTAGATAGACAGATATCTCCTTGAAAGATAACTAAAGGCATACGCATTAGTATGAGCCGGGTACATGAAATTGTGTACTATAATTTGTGAATGAGTAAAATTTCAGGCCTATTGTTAGAGCCAGAACAAAAATCGAACGCAGTAGATATTTCAACTGCAAGCTCGCTACAATTCTTCAGTTATAGTAATTACTGAATCTCGTTGGAATAACAATCTAGTCCTATATTTCATTCTTAACGACTATTCAGCCTGGAAAGCTACAAGTCCTATAACAAAACAATGCAAGATCACACAGTGTTTTCAATTATTTCCGCTGAGAATAATTAATATCGCTAGCCGATTTGTCTGATCTGACATCCCGCGATTTCTATCTTCTGCTCCCAAAGTTGACCAAATTGAATGTCGTAAGACAAAGTGTACATAGGAGAATAAACGACACTCTTTAAAAGTTATATACTGTTTGAGGCTTTCGCGGTTACTCGAATTATTCTTCTTAACATGGAATTTCGGCTTAGACCGCGTAGTATTTGTATTGAACACCCAGCATTTTCTGGCTTAATGTGCCTTGCACCTTGTGAAGTCGAGCAAAAACCCGCGCGATGGTCATGCTTTTTGGTGGCTCGTGTTGTTTGAGTGTTTTGAGAACGGGGATACCTGGCAGATTGGCCGTTTTGCTGTTTGTGCAACCATATTCACTGTGCGCGGGTTTTTGCTCGACTTCACAAGGTACAAGGCACATTAAGCCAGAAAATGCTGGTTGTTCATATACAAATACTACGCGGTCTAAGTAGAAATTCCATGTTAAGAAGAATAATTCTTTAAAAGTTATTTCTATAAAACATAGAAGAGACTTAGAACTTTAGAAGTATCTTTCCTAATATGCACATAATTACTGAAATCCTGTTCCATTTAGGAACTTGTAGCAAAACTATTTAAAATATACATATAAGACAGTTGTGAAAATACATTTTTTGTAATACCTACATGTTATTGTACTATATCAGTACTGTCTGCTTGATCGAAATGTCACCCATAATAGCCATGGGCTGTTAAGATTTAACAGCCACGGCTACACCCGTGGCCGTTGCTAAGCTACCAAATTATGTGTATTGTTTTAATCTATCTAAAAACAATTTTTTAAACATCTGTTGCTACACTACCAAATTTTGTGCAGAACTCAGGTTATTAGTTACGAAAACTGTTAAACAACCTACGGCCGATATTGACCATATAACCGACGAAGATAAATGTTGTGGCCCAGGCTGATTACGCCGAGGTTAATAAATTATTCCAGTGAGTTATGCACAGCAACACCTTTAAATACTATTTAAAGTACTTAGTTTATGATTTCCCAATCCCCTTCTTCTCCATTCTTGTAGTTCAGAAAGTCAGCGAGATAAGGGACGTTTTTTATTAATACGTAGTTTGATCAGATATCAGTTTTATATTTTTTTGAATCAGATAGACGATTCAAAAATAGGACTATCAACAGACCAAGAACTGACGTTCGAAATGAATTGGTATTTGATAGAATATAATCAAAGAATGGTTTACAGCAATATTAGTGTAACACGCTTTGATTCTGAGTTTCTTGTTCGTATTATATGCAACAAATTATCAGTTTACAAATGTGAATTGCCATAGGTATAAAGCCAGTTACGGTTTAGTTCGGATTTCCGATGAAAAATTCCATTAACATAAATACTTGAAAGCCTTATGGATTCCCACGACACTTATTTAAAAAACTTGCCTGCATCTTCAACAGTACTTAATTAAGTTTGAGCTCCTTCTAATGACCATTGCAATAATAGTTTTCTTTAATTAATATTAAATAAGAGGGTACTTAAAATTAGATTAAATAGCATTAGTAGGCAGTTTTCTAAATAAAACATGTGCCGGTGGGAATGTGTATAAAAGCAAGTTTGTAAATAACTTACTTGAAAATACTTAGAAATGTCAGTCAAAGTAGACGCGAAAAAATACCGCCACGCGTATTCCCAGTCGAAGAAACTTTATTTTGAAATTGAATTATGGCGTCCTCCATGTGTATCGGCAAAATTGCAACAGATACATGTCTGTTTTAAAATTGACTAAACTTTGTGTCGAAACGAGCAACTTTAATCAATCTTACTCAACGTATGTATTTAATAACCATATTGAAGTCGTGCGGGTACGCATTTGTTACAGCAATATTATTTTTGTCTGGTGTGAGTCTTTATAACTAGGGAAAAATTTAACAATCGGGATGATGGAGTATATGGTGGGAAGCTTATGAATAGGCTTCAAGAGTTCAAAAGGGCCA